>CM077177.1:41944383-41967698 GCA_039654105.1 Coreius guichenoti | reverse complement strand
ACAATTTTTAAAAAATAGTGAAATAATATTAAAATGTAAATTATCTGTTCTCTATGTGAATATATAGTAAAGTGTAATTTATTCCTGTGATCAAAGCTGAATTTATCATCATTACTCCAGTCTTCAGTGTCACATGATCCTTCACAAATCATTCTCATATGAGGATCTGATGCTCAACAAACATTTATGATTATTATCAGTGTTGGAAACTGATACATTTATTTTTCAGGATTCTTTGATGAATAGAAAGTTCTGAACAGCATCTTTTGTAACATTATAAATGTCACTTTTGATACATTTAATGCATCTGTGTAATAAGTATTAGTTTGTTTAAAAAGAACTCTTACTGATTTTTGTTTTATTTATGCAAGAAACTTGACTTTATTAATTGGTCGGATGGTGAAAAACGTCTATTCTAAGCAAATTCTTCCATTCTGATGAAATATTATGAAAACAAACACTATTAAAGGGATAGTTGTGAAAATCTATGAATTCCAAAAATGAATATTAGCCCATGATATCCTCCCCCTCAAGTCATCCTAGGTGTGTATGACATTCTCCTTTTTAGACGAATACAATCAGAGTTATATTAAAACATGTCCTGGCTCTTCCAGGACATGATGGATGATGCACTTTTATGATGGATGGATGCACTTTTATGATGGATGGATGCACTTTTATGATAGACGGATGCACTTTTATGATGGACGGATGCACTTTTATGATGGACGGATGCACTTTTATGATGGATGGATGCACTTTTATGATGATGGATGCACTTTTATGATGGACGGATGCACTTTTATGATGGACAGATGCACTTTTATGATGGATGATGCACTTTTATGATTGATGGATGCACTTTTGTGATAGATGGATGCACTTTTATGATGGACAGATGCACTTTTATGATGGACGGATGCACTTTTATGATGGACGGATGCACTTTTATGATGATGGATGCACTTTTATGATGGATAGATGCACTTTTATGATGGATGGATGCACTTTTATGATGGACGGATCCACTTTTATGATGGATGGATGCACTTTTATGATGGACGGATGCACTTTTATGATGGACGGATGCACTTTTATGATGGATAGATGCACTTTTATGATGGATAGATGCACTTTTATGGACTCAGAACAGAAACAGCCATTCACTGCCATTATAAAGCTTGGAAGAGTCAGGACAGGTTTTAATATAACTCTGATTGTGTTCGTCTGAAAGTAGAATGTCATACACACCTAGGATGACTTGAGGGGGAGTAAATCATGGGCTAATTTTCATTTTTGGGTGAACTATCCCTTTAAGGCATTCATTCGATTCGGTCTTGATGTCATGTGACTGCAGCTGAGCTCCTGAAGCCCCATGGGAAACCTCTCGCTCGTACCTTGGCCAGCTTGGTTTTGCTGTCACCGGTGAGGAAGGAGAGATTATTGATCTCGTTCTGAACGACGAAGTTCTGCTCCTCCCTCTTGAAGTTCTGCAGAGACAGACAGACAGACGTCATCAGCAGCTCTGTGTGATTCTGAGGATTACTATAGCGTGACGTCACAGACGAGCTGCTCTTACGTGAGATTTACACCACAGGATGAAGATCTCTGCCACCATCCTGAAGAGCTCGTTAGAGTCGGCGTCAGGCTCCTTCAGCCAGCGAGACCTGAGCGATTCAGCACAGCACACACCAGTCATCGTTTCAAAATAAAACACTTACGAATTAATAAATATATCATGTCAAATTCAAATAATTTAAAAATAAAAAACAATTAAATCAATGTAAAATTAACATTCTAGAACAAAAAACATTAAAAATAGCACTAATTACAAAGGGTACAATAAAAATAAAACACTAATAATTAAATTTAAAATAAATAATTTTAAAATACAAAAAATAAAAGACTAATAATGAAATAAAATCAAAGTAAAATTAAAATAAAAAACTATCAAAAATAAAAACTAATAATTGATTAAATCATGAATAATGAAACACTAATTATTAAATCATAATGAGAAATTTAAATAAGAAACAATCAAAATAAAACTAAGAAATAAATTAATAAATAAATGAAAAAATTAAAATAAATCTTAAATTAAAAACAAAAAACACTAACAATTAATTCATAAAAATGTAAAATTAAAATAAGTAATTGTACAATAAAAATTATCAAAATGAAACCCTAATTAATAAATAAATTATGACTAATAAATCATAATGCAAATATTAAATAATAAACAATTAAAATAAAACACTAATAAATAAATTAATAAATAAATATTAAATTAAAATAAATTGTTAAAACAATCAAAATAAAAACAAATAACTAACATCTTCATATAAAACTAAAATAAATAAATAAAAAAGTAAAATTAAAATAAAAAATAACAATAATTCATAATAATGTGAAATTAAAATAAGTAATTGTACAATAAAAATAATAAGAATGAAATACTAATTATTAAATCATAATGCAAAATTACATAATAAACAATCAAAATAAAAGAATAATAAATTAATTAATAAATAAATGTAAAATTAAAATAAATTGTTAAAAACAATAAAAATAAATGTAAATTTTAAAATAAGTATTTGTACAATAAAAACAATCAAAATGAAACACTAATTATTAAATCATAACGGGAAATTTAAATAATAAATCAAAATAAATCACTAAATAATTGATGTAAATAAATGTAAAATTAAAATAAATAATTAAAAAAAACAATCAAAATAAAAACTAATAATTAAATCTTAATATAAAACTGAAATAAAATAAAGTAAAATTAGTGATTTTAAAAAAAAAAATAATAAATAAAACACAAAAACAATCTGCATGTCAGGTGACTATTGAATGTGTTGTTGAATTATTGAAATATTAACATTATTTACTAAATATGAAGTAAATATCTGAGCTCAAAGGGGTTGGGGCAAGTCATGTGATTTATCTGATGTCATCAGCGGGCAGCGTCACCTGTTGTTGTCCACGTAGCGGATGAGCATGGGGTAGAAGGCGTACAGGTCTCTGCACAGCACCGCGAACTCGTCCAGAATCAGAAGCTCCGCCTCCTGGGTGTCGCCCTTGCTGTCGGCCTTCAGAAGCTCCTCCTCCGACACCACCTTCACCGTCTTCTTCTTCAGCTTCTCCAGCGTGGGCAGGAAGTGAGTCTTCAGCAGGTCGGCCCGCGCCTTACTGATGATGGGTTGAGCGTACACTGCCACACACACACACACACACACACACACACACACCTCTGCTGTTCAACATGTCCTCTGACGTGTTACAAAGCATAAGCACAGGATGCAGTTGTGCTCACCCGCGATGCGCTTCATCCAGGAGGCCTCGTCGATGCCCAGGTTGCTGTTGAGGATCTTCAGGATGTTCCCCAGGACGAGGCTCAGGTGTTCGGAGGTGACGGTGGTGCTGCAGACGCCGGCGGGGCTGGGGCGGTTCTCCGGGCCGCGCTCCCACCAGTAGGACAGGTAGTTACAGAGCATGGGCAGCACCACCTCGATGACGTGCGGCATCTCTGTGTACCGAGCGCCAGACTCAGACATGTCATTAATGTCCTTCATCAGAGCGTCCAGACGAGGCATCTCAGGACACACGTCCTCCACGCTCTCCGGCATGCCTACAACTGACACACACACACACACACACACTGTAATATCTGGTGCATGAATGTGTAGTTGAACTGAAGCGTTTATTGGCTTCAAATATGGCTCATCATCATCAAAATGTACAGTTGTAACGTAAAAACTGCAATAAAAACAGCAGACTGAATGAATGAACCCTAGTTAGTGCACTAGTGCGGTGTGTGTCACTCACTGGCTCGCTCTCGAGACGTCTTTGTGTTGAACACAGAGCAGGGGTTGTGTTTGTTGAGCTGCGGCTCCAGGAAGGCGACGGGCATCGCACCCGCTAGAGTCGCCAAACACTCGCCCAGAGCCGGGAGCTGCCTACAACACACACACACACACACACACACACACACAACGCACATGCAACACACACACGCACGCACATGCAACATACACACACACAACGCACACGCAACACACACACACACAACGCATATGCAACACACACACACACGCAACACACACACACACAACGCACATGCAACACACACACACACACAGACAAAACACATCACACGCACACACACACACACACGCACAAACACAACACACATCACACACGCGCACACACACGCAACACACACACACACACAAACACACGCAACACACACACACACGCACGCACATGCAACACACACACAACGCACATGCAACACACACACACACAGACAAAACACATCACACACGCACACATACACCACACACACGCAACGCACACACACGCACAAACACAACACACATCACACGCGCACACACACACACCACACCACACACACATTTAACACAACACACACGCACGTAACGCACATGCATCACACAAGCAGCACACGTGCAAAACACACACAACACGCGCACACAACACGTGTGCACAGAACACACACACACACACACACGCACGATACATAACACATGCACACAACACACACACGCATAACACACGTAACATGCACATACGCACATGCACATACGCACACACACAAACACACACGCACACACACACAGACACGCACACACACACACACACACACACACACACACACACGCACGCACGCACAATACACACATGCACGATACATAACACATGCACACAACACACACACGCAAACATACACAACACACACACGCAAAACACATAACACACGTAACGTACACAACATGCACATACGCACACACACAAACACACACGCACGCACACACACACACACAGCATAAGAGCATGTCACACACATCAGCTTCAGGTACAGATGCTCTGGATCCGCTCACCGCTCCACATAGATGTTTTTTCCAGTCCCCAGTGCGTATAAACTGGTGAGGATTCGATAACACGACACCTGCACGTCATCCACTGAGAACACACACACACACACACAGAGTTCAGATTTCTATTTACTGAACATTACTGAAAGGTACAGATGTTTCAGAGTTTTTTTCTTTATAATATCCTCATAAAACATTCAATAAGGGCAGGAACGTGAGTTTAGAAAGCATGAGCTCAACACGTGGAAGCATGGCCTTGGCGTGGGCGTGGGCGTTGAGTGTGTGTTTGCGCAGGACTCACGCAGCAGGTCGCAGCCGAACTGATGTTCAGTGATGTGTTCGAACAGCGCGGTCAGGATGGGCAGCAGAGCCGCGGTCGTGTAGTTGATGTTCTGCGAGACGCCCTTCATCTGGCTGCGCGAGTGAGTGAACTTGCCCAGCTTCAGGTTCTCCAGGGTCTTCTCCAGATCCTCGGCTGCGTTCTCAAAGAACGTCCTCAAACCGGCTTTGACCAGCTCGGATCCAGATTTCATCACGGTCCTGCGAGAGAAACCGCCACACAGCGTCAGCACAGTCCAACAGGACACGCATCACATCTGCTCGATCTCATCACGATATTAATAACACAGCGCTGCATCACCAAAACACTGATTTACAGAAATAAATCACCTCATATGAAGTCAAAAACAGCAAAAGACTTAAAATCACACATCATTTTTCAAATGATATGCATCAGCTTACAAAACTTGATTACTTACAAAAGTAGTCAAATGTCAAAAGTTCAGACAAAATTCAAAATGTATCATTTAACTTCTGCAAAGGAGTGGAAGAATGTTTAAATAATAATAATAATAATAATAAAAATGAATGAATAAATGAATGAATGAATTAATTAATGAATAAATGAATTAATTAATGAATTAATTAATGAATAAATGAATGAATGAATAAATGAATGAATTAATGAATAAATAAATGAATAAATGAATGAATAAATGAATGAATGAATGAATGAATGAATGAATGAATAAATAAATTAATAAATTAATAAATGAATGAATGAATAAATGAATGAATGAATGAATGAATAAATAGATGAATGAATAAATGAATGAATGAATGAATAAATGAATGAATGAATGAATAAATCAATAAATAAATAAATGAATAAATGAATGAATAAATGAATGAATGAATAAATGAATGAATGAATAAATAAATGAATGAATAAATGAATGAATGAATGAATAAATAAATGAATGAATAAATGAATGAATAAATGAATGAATAAATGAATGAATGAATGAATAAATAAATGAATAAATAAATGAATAAATGAATGAATAAATGAATTAATTAATGAATAAATGAATGAATAAATGAATGAATGAATAAATGAATGAATGAATAAATAAATGAATGAATAAATGAATGAATGAATGAATAAATAAATGAATGAATAAATGAATGAATAAATGAATGAATAAATGAATGAATGAATGAATGAATAAATAAATGAATAAATGAATGAATAAATAAATGAATGAATGAATAAATAAATGAATAAATAAATAGATGAATGAATAAATGAATAAATGAATGAATGAATAAATAAATAGATGAATGAATAAATGAATAAATGAATGAATGAATGAATGAATGAATGAATGAATGAATGAATGAATAAATGAATGAATAAATAAATGAATGAATGAATAAATAAATGAATAAATAAATAGATGAATGAATGAATAAATAAATGAATAAATGAATGAATAAATAAATGAATGAATGAATAAATAGATGAATGAATAAATGAATAAAAGAATAAATAAATATATAATCTCCCCTTGAAATCAGGATTAGGCATAAAATATTGTCATACTTGTGAAAATCGGATGAAAATGCAACAGTAACACGATAAGTATTCAAAACGTATCATTTAACTTCTGCAAATGAGTGGAAAATATGTTAAAATAGTTTTTTTCACCACAAAATCTGTAACTTTTTCCTGTTTGGATGTAATAAAACAGATATAGCAGAAAACATGCATTTTCTTCTGTCACTGGCCATTTTTCTAACCTTGAAATCATAGTCAGGCATAAAATAGTCATAAATATGGGAATATACATAGTATAAGCATATGAGCCCAGTACAGAACCCTGAGGTACTCGAGTGATAACAGGAGCTGAGGATGAGGAAAACTACACAGAGCTACAGAGAAAGCCCGTGTTTGAGAAGGATCCCATGATCCACCGTACCTGGTGTCCAGCGTGTGTGCGAGGATGTGCAGACAGCTGACCATAGTGGTGGAGTCACTTCCTGCAAACACACAGCAGAAACCGCTGAACACCTCAGTGAACATCACAGAGACACAGAGAGAGAGAGAGACACGAAGATCTTACCAAACAGAGAGATCCTGTGTCTAACCAGAGCGGCCAGCTTACAGAACAGACTAGAGCAGAGCAGGAAGTGAAGGAGAGGGAGAGGAAGGAGAAACGGAAGCTTCAACAGGTGAAGAGCGAAGAATCACGGCTCATTCGCCAACAAAACACTCATCATAAACCAATGGAAGCTTGATTCCACCACCGAATAAGTAAATGAACCAGCATGCAAACGGATTTATAAATGATGCGTCACGACCGAAGGAACAATTAAATTTAATTTACATATTTTTAACTGTGAGATACATATTTACATAATCAATGTGACATGAGACGCTCCATCACCTGGTGACCATCTCTTTCTCTTTGTTGGACGCGTATCCGCTGCTGCTCAGATTCTTAGTGGGCGACGACAGGAAGTAGAGCGAGTGGTTTTTAAAGTACTGGTCAATGAGGGGGAGGAGCACCTACAGGAAGTACAACAGGTTAACAGGAAATTAAACTCATTATGTTGAAGAATATAGAAGGATGGATAGATAGATAGACAGATAGAACGATAGATTAGATGATGGATGGATGGATGGATGGATGGATGGGTGGATGGATGGATGGTGGATGGATGGATAGATAGGTAGATGATGGATGGATGGATGGATAGGTAGATGGATAGATGGGTAGATGATGAATAAATGGATGGATGGATAGGTAGATTGATGGATGGATGGGTAGATAGGTAGATGGATAGATAGGTAGATGATAGATGGATAGATTGATGGATGGATACCTAGGTAGATGATGGATGGATGGATGGATGGATAGGTAGATGGATAGATGGGTAGATGATGAATAAATGGATGGATGGATAGGTAGATTGATGGATGGATGGGTAGATAGGTAGATGGATGGATGGATGGGTAGATAGGTAGATGGATGGATGGATGGGTAGATAGGTAGATGATAGATGGATAGATTGATGGATGGATGATGGATACATAGGTAGATGATGGATGGATGGATGGATGGATGGATGGATAGGTAGATGGATGGATGGGTAGATAGATGGATGGGTAGATGGATGGATGGATGGATGATGGATGGATGATGAATAAATGGATGGATAGATAGGTAGATTAATGGATGGATGGTAGATAGGTAGATGGATGGATGGATGGGTAGATAGGTAGATGATGGATGGATGGATGGATAGGTAGATGGATGGATGATGGATACATAGGTAGATGATGGATGGATGGATGGATAGGTAGATGGATGGATGGGTAGATAGATGGATGGATGGGTAGATGGATGGATGGATGGATGATGGATGGATGATGAATAAATGGATGGACAGATAGGTAGATTAATGGATGGATGGGTAGATAGGTAGATGGATGGATGGATGGATGGGTAGATAGGTAGATGATGGATGGATGGATGGATGGATGGATAGGTAGATGGATGGATGATGGATACATAGGTAGATGATGGATGGATGGATGGATGGATAGGTAGATGGATGGATGGGTAGATAGATGGATGGGTAGATGGATGGATGGATGATGGATGGATGATGAATAAATTGATGGATAGATAGGTAGATTAATGGATGGATGGGTAGATAGGTAGATGGATGGATGGATGGATGGGTAGATAGGTAGATGATGGATGGATGGATAGGTAGATGGATGGATGGGTAGATGGATGGATGGGTAGATGGATGGATGGGTAGATGGATGGATGGATCGGTAGATAGATGGATGATGGATGGATGATGAATGAACGGCTGGATAGATGGATGAATGGATGGATAGATAGGTAGATGGATGATGGATGATTGATAGACAGGTAGATGATGGATGGATAGATAGATCGGTAGATGGATGGATGGATGGATGGATGGATGAATGGATGTATGGATGATGGATGGATAAATGGATGATGGATGGATGGATGGATGAATGAATAAATGATGAATGGATGGATGGATGGATGAATGATCAAACCTTGGCGAAGAACTTGATCTCCTGCTCATGCGGTGACCTGTCGTTCTTCCCACTGGCTGCCATGGCCTCTGAAACAGAGAGAGTGACATCAGTTCCTGATCTACAGATCATGTGACCGGCTCATGACAGAGAAACGCACCGAGGTGAGCGATGAACTCCTGCGCCGAGTCCACGTACTTCAGCAGCTTCTTCAGGAACTTGTAGGCGAAGCGTTTCTCCATGGAGGAAGAGTCCTGCTCCATGTCCTTCAGACCCCTGGAGGAACACAGCAGACGTTACACTCGGCCCTCGCGTGAGCACACGCGTGTAACGGCGCACACGTCTGCACCTGCTGATGGCGTATCCGTTGATCTGGAGGAAGCGGAAGAGATCCTGCGCTCGCTCTCGGTCCTTGGCTTTCTCTTTGGCAGTGAGCGTGTCGTACGGCACCAGCAGCGGATGCGTTCCTCCTGCACACGCAACACGCAACACGTCACGCATGACCTGCACACGGCACAATCACTCAGAGCTGAAGACACACAAACCTCGAGCTCCCAGATCACTCTTCTTCTTCTTGGCCCAGATGTTGTGATAGTTTTCAGCCACCACCTCAACCATCGCCTGAACAACAGACGGCAAAACACAAGAATAACAGACAAAACCCGAAAATGACTAGAAAAAAAATCATATATACATATATTATTTATTAAATATAGATTGAATATATTATATATTATTAATTAATTATTATTATGATTGATTAATAAATGCTGTAATGCATAAATTAACGTTAACAAATAAATAAATATTAATAAATTATAAAATTAATCATTAATTAATGCATTCGTTTAATCATCTGGTAACATCAGTTAAAATTGTTTATTTATTTTTATTAAATAACAAAGATGAATAAATGCTTTGAAAATGTATTGCTCGTTTTTATGTCAAGCATAAATGAATGTTAACAAATAATTTCAACATTTATTTATTAATGCATTTTTCTAATCAATAATTGTATATGGTAGCATAAGTTAACATTTTGATTAATTATTAATTAATTAAAATTTACTAATTATTATTTTTAATATTTATTAATGAATTCTTCCAATCAAATTTTGCATCTGGTAACATTAGTTACATTCGTTTGTTTATTCATTTTCTGTAAATAATATATCGCTCATTGTTTGGTAATTCATAAATTAATGTTAACAAATAAGACTTTAATAATTTTAACATTTATTTATGCATTTATTTTAAATCACTAGTTATATCTGGTAACATTAGTTAAAATTTTCAATTATTTTTATTAACTTACATTAACAAAGATTAACAAATTCTGTAAATAAAATATTGCTCATCGTTTGGTAATGCATAAATTAATGTTACCAAATAAATAAAATAAATTAATTATTAATTTCATAATTTATCAATGCATTATTTTAATCAAATTTTGCATCTAGTAACATTAGTTAAAATTGTTTATTTTTTATTAAATAACAAAGATAAATAAATGCTTTAAATCATTTTCAGATAATGCATAGATGAATGTTAAATAATTTCAACATTTATTTAATAATGCATTTTTTAATCAAAAACTGTATATGGTAACATTTGTTAAAAACATTTATTAATTTTATTAACTAACATTAACAAAGATTAATGAATGCTGTAAATAATATATCGCTCATTGTTTGGTAATGCATAAATAAATAAAATAATTTAATTATTAATTTAATAATTTATGAATGCATTATTTTAATATCTGGTAACTGGTTAAATTGTTTATTAATTGTATTAACAAAGATTTAAAAATGCTGTAAATGGTATATTGTTCATTGTTGGGTAATGCATAAATGAATGTTAACAAACAAGATCTTATTATACAGTGTCATCCAGTGAAATTACTGTAACAATGTCAGTTTTAGATGATTTGCGTGCGTCACCTGCAGTTCTCTGGACAGCTGGACGCTGCTCATGTCCAGTGGACTGGGACTGAAGCCGTTCCCCTGAAAACACACCATAACAAACAGACGTGAATCTATCAGGTCAGCATTATTGAACTGACCTGAGTGTTTATGATCTGATTTGAGGCTGCTGGACTGTGATTGATTAAATCACTGCACTTCTGAAGTTATCACACGATTAAACACAAAGACACCTGAGAGGCCTGTGAGATGCGCCGCATCTTCTCCATCTCTCTCTGCTGAAACATGCTCTCTCCCTCTCTGGTTCGGTCGATGCTCCAGCCCATCGCTAACATGCTCTTCAGGGACTCGCGCACCGTCCAGCGGTAAACCTCCTTCTCCTGCGGGCGCAAACACTCGCGCTCAGAGTCAAAGATCAAACCCCGCTGGACGTTCTGAGGGCTGTGTCCTACCTTCTCTGTGAGAGATTTGTAGGATCTCAGCACTGGGTGAGTTTTTGCTTTTTCATCAGCGGTTTCTCCGTGTTTCCAGCCCAGAAGCACCTGAACACCCAACACAACGGAAACATATCTCACGTTTGCATTCACAAAAGTCAATGTTCTCTATGCATGCTTTATACAATACACATGGTTTCAAAGCAGCGTCACAGTAATGAACTGAAAAATAATTAATGTTATGAATATGGAGATATATCATCTCAAACATAAAAACAAAAATAAAAGTATTAAGAATATTTTTTTTTTTTAATGTATAAAAATATGATGTGTCTGCTGTAGAAACTTAGAAACACTTAGAAGCCACAAGTCTGCTCATGCTTCATTTCAAATCTGAGGATGATATCTCTAAAACTGAAAAATTTATGAAACATTTTCCATGTCGTGTGAGTTTTTAGAGAAGGCTAATAAGATGCTAATAAAATATTTGATTGCCCTTTGTACTACCACTCTATTGTCTAATGTCTGGAGTGGCGAACTGCACCATTCATGTTTCTATTGTTCTCTCTCGACAAACCTTTCACCCGTCTGACCTAATCTTCATTATTCTTTTATCGTTATTCTTCTGTTTGTATTCTGCCATTATAGCCTTTATTCTGGCATTATGCCTTGCCCATCCACACCACTTTCATCCCAAGATACATCAATCCACCTATTATCTGAAGTCTTTCTAGAAGACAAAATAAGCATATTCTTGGGACCTTATTAGGGCTGTGCAATATGGACAAAATAATCATATTGCGATTTTTTTAATAAATATTGCAATTGCGATTTTATTTACGATTTTGCTACATTCTAAATGAAGTGCACAAAACATTTCACAATGAAATAAAACAGCTTGATAAACAAAACTGTAATAAACTGTCTTTAAAACAGACAGCATCAAATAAATTAAGATTAACTAACCCTAAACTCCAGTCATAACAATAAATAAACTTCAAAATTGTTTTTCAGTGCACACATTTCACAATGAAATAACATACTGTACATATTAACAGCTTGATAAACAAAATCGTAATAAATTGTGTCTTAAAAACAGACAACATCAAATAAATTAAGGTTAACTAACCCTAAACTCCAGTCATAATAAATAAAAACTAACAGAAATCAAAACCAAAAAACAGATTGCCCTCTTAAAGGTTTTTTGCCAGAAAAACCAGCATGTCCACTATTTCTGGTGCTATTTGTTAACAATTGGTTAATGCATTAGCTAAAATGAACTAACAATGAACAATACTAATACAGCATTTATTAATGTTAGTTCATGTTAATTTTAGCATTTATTAAAATCAAACGTTGTCACTGTTAACATTAGTGGGACTTTGTTGACATGCATTGATCATCAGTTTTTATGGCGCTGTTTTAAGTGTTGGACCAGGTTTGTAGTATCGCCCCGTTTCGTTGCAATAATCATTTCACAGATCTTGCAAATGACCATCCTCTCTCTCCTGAATCCAAAATAAGCAAAAGGGTCTATAACCAAAGCAAGGGTCTATCAAAATATATCTTTAATTAACATTTGCCATGTGAAAAAAGTGCAAACAAGTGAAAAGTGTCTTATAAACAGACCAAAGAGCAGACATTTCATCCCATGCTTTCTTCATGCATTGAAGCTGCTCCCTTGCTTTGGTCTAATCGCATGTTTTTCAGTGTGCAGACAATTTTGGCTATTTAGTTGACAACTTTTTTTGTTCCATGCACCTGCACTGGTTATTCCTTCTTTTTTGAGCACATACAATATCCTTTTTGTTGAACAAATTAGATTATGCAGTAGAATAGTTCCTGGCACAATTTAAAAGATTAATATCACGCTTTTACTCAAAACCCACTTTAAACCACCATCGAGTGTTTGTAATAACTTCCAATTGCGATCTAATATGGATTTTAGTCCTATATTGATGTTGAAATATGTTTTGTATAGGCTTTTATATGCAGCTAATTGCTATACCTGCTTAGCATGTATAATGTACACATCCATTATTGATATGAAAATCGCACACAAACCATATACTATTGTAATCGTGTGTTTATTAGCTTCTTGTTTCACGTGTAGAAATGTTTCTTTGGGTTTGTTTTTCACGGAGCTCAGAACGAGGACGTGTACAGGACAGCGTCATCCAGAGGGGCAGGAATTATGGTCACGTAAGATGATTGACAGCTGTACGTCGAATGAACGCTTAACTGACGCAAACTAGAAACGAGAGACGGAGCTCTCTCTGAACACTCTTTCAGCTCTTTAGATTGGAAATGAATGGAAATTATATTCTGTATGACAAAATATTTTGCAAACGTGATAATAAATCAATATTTCTTCAAATATGCACACTTTTGGACTAAAAGCCCTAACAGATGCTGTTCAGTGCAGCTGTGTGGACACAAATAAACCGCAGCAGACGTGACTGAATACGAGCGCGTGTTTTTATTCTCTTCAAAATACCATAAAAGTTACCAATTGATTATTTTGCACTCCTTACATAAATTAAGAAATGAATGTCACCGCAACCTCGTTTTATCATAAACGGTGGTCAAATATCGAAGCTGGAGTCTTTAATCTTTCTACTGATACTCAGTTTGTCCAGATCAAGTACGAGTGTGAAGATTTAACGTGCAGTGAATGTTGAACAACAGTAATCTGGGGCCGTCGCCGATGCAGTGCAGGTTAAGGTGTTAAAGGGTTTTTTATTAATTTGGAAATATGAAATTGAAATGACACTCTAAATAAGAAACTAAAACTGCCATTAGGTGTCAGTAAATGTCTAAATGAGTGAGTCATTGAATCACTCATTCATTTGATTCGTTCAAACGGCTGATTCATTCAGGAGTGAAGTAAACGGCTTTCTTTATGAACGAGTCATTGAATCATTGATTCACCCGATTGATTCACACAGCGGTGATTCATTCAGAAACGAAACACCGCTGTGTGTTGCTCAGAGACGCACAACACTTCTGCTCTCGCTTTATATTGAGCAAAAACAGACCATATTGTGACCCTGGACCACAAAACCAGTCATAGGGGTCATTTTTTTTTAAATTAAGATTTATATATCATCTGAAAGCTGAATAAATAATCTTTCCATCGATGTGTGGTTTGTTAGGACAATATCTGAAAATCTGGAATCTGAGGGTGCAAAAATATCTAAATATTGAGAAAATCTCCTTTAAAGTTGTCCAAATGAAGTCCTTAGCAATGCATATTACCACTAATAATACATTTCTGATATATTTACAGTAGGAAATTTACAAAATATCTTCATGGAACATGATCTTAATATCCTAATGATTTTTGGCATAAAAGAAAAATGGATAATTTTGACCCATACAATGTATTGTTGGCTATTGCCACAGATATACCCGTGAGATCATGACTGGATTTGTGCTCCAGGGTCACATATTGTGTCTAAAATATAACACAATATTAACTTCTTATTTATTGAACTGTTGTATCTCAAAAGTTAACTTTTGAGATTTTTGGATTTTTTTATCCTCTTTCTTACGCACCTATCTATTATCAATAGGTGTGCGATGGTAATTGTCAATTAACTTGAACTGTTGTATAAAATCAATATCACATTTGCTCTCGTGTGATTCAGGATAAAAACAGCTCTTGTGTGATATTGTGTGACTATATCATATGATATAAATATGAGACAAAAACTCATACGGGGCATTTTTGGCCTGATATCTTGAATTGTAGTGTCATGTATTCTATAGACTTCATCACACACTGAGTTTCTGCCCTGATTAAGTTTAAGTTTATGTTTAAGTTTATTTGTTTACAGGGGCTGTGCACATTAATAAACATGAATGTAAATGTGCCAGAATTAGCCCAAGGGGTATTTTTCATCTGTAGGCCCTTGACAGAAATGTTAAAAAGTCATCCTAAAAACAAGAACAGAGCATCAAATACACACAAAAGAGAAAAGGAGAGAGAGAAAAAAAAGAAACAGCAAAATGGGAACAAAAATATCAAATTATCAGCACATGATCCCACGTGGAAAAAATACATTAACAGAAAATTTTATCTAAACATATATTGTGCTACATAAGACTAAGAGGTAAAAAAAAAAATGAATGTTCGTCACTGATCAACTGTATGACATGTAAGAGGATCTGGGGCGGGGCGGGTGCGTTTCATCGCCTCACCTTCTCAGCAGCCCACTTCTCATGGGAATGTTCTGCGTATTTGTTTGCGATGAACTCCAGCTTCTCAGGGAGGCAGATGCTGCGAGAGGAAACGAGGAGAGTCAGTCTCAGACGGTCACATGTGATGACGCGTCTCTCATTCTCAAACGCACGTACTTGGTTGTGTTTATGGGTCTGGGGTCGAAGTTTCCCTGTGTGTCCACAGACACCTGCTTCTCCAGCGTGGTGCCGAGCGTCGAGTCGATGTAGTCGGGCGGCAGAGCTCCGGCGATGGCACTCAGACACGGCATGGCCATCTTAAACAGATCCGGCTCGTACTTCTGCACACAGACATTCACCGTGTCAAAGACACAAACTAACCGGGCAAGAGTTTGGGGTCGCTGAGATTGTTTAATGTTTCTGAAAGAGTCTCTTCTGCTCACCAAAACTGCATTTATTTGATCAAAAATACAGTGAAATATTACTCCAGTGTAAATCATCTGTTCTCTATGTGAATATATAGTAAAGTGTAATTTATTCCTGTGATCAAAGCTGAATTTATCATCATTACTCCAGTCTTCAGTGTCACATGATCCTTCACAAATCATTCTAATATGATGATCTGATGCTCAACAAACATTTATGATTATTATCAGTGTTGGAAACAGATTTTTGTGGAAACTTTGATGGATAGTCAAAGTCCTCGTTGTCAGTTAGGAACCTGGGTGTGCTCTTTGATACCAATCTCTCATTTGAAAGCCACGTTTCTAGCATCTGTAAAACTGCATTCTACCATCTTAAAAATATATCTAAATTACGGCACATGCTTTCAATGCAAAATGCTGAACAGTTAGTTCATGCGTTCATGACCTCAAGGCTAGATTATTGTAATGCTCTACTGGGTGGTTGCCCTGCTCGCTTAATAAACAAACTCCAGCTGGTCCAAAACGCAGCAGCTCAAGTTCTTACTAGAACCAGGAAGTATGACCATATTAGCCCGGTTCTGGCAACACTGCATTGGCTCCCTATTAAACATCGTATACATTTTAAAATCTTGCTGATTACTTACAAAGCACTAAATGGTTTAGCTCCCCAGTACTTGAGCGAGCTCTTAACGCATTATACTCCATCACGTCTATTGCGGTCTCAAAATTCTGGCCAGTTGATAATACCTAGAATATCAAAATCAACTGCAGGCGGTCGATCCTTTTCCTATTTAGCACCTAAACTCTGGAACAGTCTTCCTAGCATTGTTCGGGAAGCAGACACACTCTGTCAGTTTAAATCTAGACTAAAAACACATCTCTTTACTATGGCATACACATAAAACATTTTTAATTTCTATTATTCAAATCAGTTAAATGATTGTTTTAGGCTGCATTAACTAGGTCAGCCGGAACCGGGAACACTTCCCATAACACCTGATGTACTTGTTACATCATAAGAAGAATGGCATCTACGCTAATGTTAGTCTCTCTGTTTATCCCGAGGTTTACTGCAGTCGGCCGGATCCGGGCCGTATCCAGACCAGATGGTGGACCTTAGCCTGGACATGACGACCATATCCCTGAAGTGTCTGTAGAGACAATAGTGTCAATTAAACTCCCCCCTGTAAATGCCGCATCGACACGACATCCTCATTAAACCCGTCCCCGGCGTGACAACTCCAATCTTTCGAAATAATCCTACGAATACCTATTGATCTAATATGACTTCTGACCTATAATGTGCCAGAATCATAACCATACACTGTTTGTTCGTCGGCCAGAGGAGAACTGGCACCCCGACTGAGCCTGGTTTCTCCCAAGGTTTTTTTCTCCATTCTGGCCCTGAAGGAGTTTTGGTTCCTTGCCACCGTCGCCTTTGGCTTTTGGCTTGCTCAGTTGGGGACACTTAAATTTCAACTATATTACTGATCTGCCCGCACTGACACTATATGATAATTGAAATGAGCTGATGACATCACCGTTTTCACCAGAGCGGCTGTACAGCCGAATCAAATTCTGTTGCATTATTTTCCTGTTACCACTGTGAAGCTGCTTTGAAACAATTGCCATTGTAAAAAGCGCTATATAAATAAAGGTGATTTGATTTTGATTTGATAGAAAGTTCAAAAGAACAGCATTGATTTGAAATAGAAATCTGTAACATTGTAAATGTCACTTTTGATAATTCAGCTCTCATGTTGTGTTCTGGTCATTTTCTTTTTCCAGAAAACGTTGGTTAATGTTAATGCATTGGACTAAAACTTACTGACTTTGCTCACACAGGGTAGAACAACTTCCCAAAAATGAGTGGCCTACAAAAAAAGTCTCTTGTTATGCTGTTATCACCAAATACTGCCTTCAATCTTTTTATCAACTTGTTTTCTTTCAATTAGCACAGGTTTTGCATTTCTTTTTGAAGCGCATTGATTGTAGGCCTCATTAATCGGAGCTTATGGACCAATATTTGGTGACAATTAGGGATACCGTTTAAGCGTTAATCGAAAGTAAACATATTTACCGATTAATACTATCAGGGTTTTTTTTTTTTCAGTTTGCTGCATGGTTAAAGAAAAATATGCTATATATATTTGTTACCTCACGGGGTGCGTCGACATGCGCAACCACACCTACGGACATATTTCGCTGAGCAAGCAAAATGAAGCGAGCGAAAAGAAGTACTGTGTGGGACCATTTCCACAGAAAGGCCGATCTGAGGGGATAACGCAGAGAATGTGTTCAATGGTAGTAAAATACATTTTGCCCATCAGGGTCGATTGTGGTGAAGGTTTTCAAGAGCTACTGGGCTATATTGAGCCCAATTACGAAATCCCATAGAATTGAACCCTGTTTTAAAAAAACGCTTAAATCACAACTCAAAAGTGACATCTATATGAGAGACAATCCGCCCTCTTTGGATATGAATCCTCTTGACTGGTGGAAAGCAAAGGAAAGGCGCTTCCCGAGGCTGGCGAGGCGTTATCTCTGTATTCCCGGGTGTTTTCTGCCACGGGTCTAACGGTCAACAGGCTGCGCTCCAGACTAACATTAAATAAAAACTAGACACGGTGTGTATTGAGGTAGGCCTGCTATTTTTATTTGACGAAAAAAATACTATGCCGGTTCCTCAAAGCTTCAAACGGATTCAGTGTGTTTTCGTCTAGTCATCTTAATTTGTTAATTATTTAAGGCGAGACATCGTTTTTTCATGCAGTGGTCAATTTTAAGATTTTGGGCCAGTTTGCTCCCTTAACATGTAAGCTTTCATGTCAAAATAAAAAATATGTCAACATTACACATTAATAAGGTGGTTATTTCATTATATTTTGTCAACTTGCGCCTCAAAAGTTAGCCTTCTAACGCGAGCTCCCGTGCCGTCTCCATTCTCAGAAACATGTCATGCCTGGTCTCATTGTGAAGCGCTCAGTCTCACAGCGCTGGCTAATCCAAACATGGGCATTGTTCGCCGGGGAATCTACAGCCGAAAACCACATCTGATTGGTCGATGTGAATTTCCGACTACGTGATTGGTTCTCACGCGTCACGTGATACGCGCTGCCGCTTCCTCGTTTATTCTCCGCCTGAGAGAAAATGCCGACAACACCGAAATCAGCTCATAAACGTTCACAGAAAGGACGGCAACAGCTGTCACTCGCAAGAGATAGTAAAAAGAAAGTAAACAACAACAGATTAGACGATGAAACCCCGTCAGAAAATTAGATTCATTAGTTATAGATGGACACACAGCAAACAGGGACAGTTCGTTTGCAGTGTGTGTGACTGTTGTTATGTGTGTTTGTTAAGGTAGTTCAGCTTAAGGCTATTGCGATTAATAATTTATTGATTTATCAATTTCCATGTGTTTTAAATATTATACACTACTGATATTAATGAACTGAACACCAACCGTTCCAGTCTTATACTATATTCTGAAGGCAATATAGCTTAATGAGAGATTTATAAGCCATTTTAACAGCAAATTAGGTAACTGATGTTCAGCACAAGGGCTAAATGTGTCCTTGTCATATTAAAAGACCAAAAATCTACTGACCCCAAACTTTTGAACGGTAGTGAACAGCCACATAATGACCCAGCATGCCCCAACAATCACAAACGAGCACAATCACAAATACCCCTCTTCACCTTCTGAGACAGAGAATCAAAGATTCCCCAGAAGATCTTCTTGGTGAGCAGGAGCTCCTCCTCAGACGCCAGACCGTAACTGCCCCACCCGGACGGCAGGCAGTAATACTTCCAGTTCTGCTCGTAATGATTGGTCAACAGCTGCGACAAACACAATATATAAAAACACTTGATCCGTGTGTTATCAACTAATCAGACTAATGAAGCTTTCACAGAAACATACTCAAAGTGACTTAAACAGAAGGGGCGGAGTCACGCTGCAGAATAACTGAGGGAAATAAAAACTCAAATCTACAGAGAGTGGAGCAGTGAAAGAATAATCACAATCTCTGTCACGCAATTACCAGACGCTGCTCACCTTCAGAGGCATCTTACAGTACTCAGACAACAGCGGCACGTCGAACACCAGCCGACGCAGAAGATGCTGCAGCATGGACGGTCTGAGGTACCTGGAGCAGGGCAAACACACACACACTCAGCTGGCGGCTTATGAACCACTGTCAGACGGACAATGCGCCTCTATTACTGGAACAATAACTATAACGATAACTAACAAAACTACAATGATAACTATAACAATAACGGTAATGATAACAAAACTGCAATAACTATAACAATAACTAATGAAACTACAACAACTATAACGATAACTAACAATAACTATAGCAAAATTACAATAACTATAACTGACTATAGCGATAACTATAACAATAACGATGACAAAACTACAATAACTATAATAAAACTATAACTACTAAAACTACAACGATAACTACAACGAGAACTAATGAAACTATAACAATAACGATAACAATAACTACTGAAACTACAACGATAACTATAGCGATAACGATAACAATAACTACTGAAACTACAACGATAACTATAGCGATAACGATAACAATAACTAATGAAACTACAACGATAACTATAGCGATAACGATAACAATAACTACTGAAACTACAACGATAACTATAGCGATAACGATAACAATAACTAATGAAACTACAACGATAACTATAGCGATAACGATAACGATAACAATAACTACTGAAACTACAATGATAACTATAGCGATAACGATAACAATAACTACTGAAACTACAACGATAACTATAGCGATAACGATAACAATAACTAATGAAACTACAACGATAACTACAACGGAAACTAACAATAACTATAGCAAAATTACAATGATAACTATAACTGACTATAGCGATAACTATAACAATAACGATGACAAAACTACAATAACTATAATAAAACTATAACTACTAAAACTACAACGATAACTACAACGAGAACTAATGAAACTATAACAATAACGATAACAATAACTACTGAAACTACAACGATAACTATAGCAATAACGATAACAATAACTACTGAAACTACAACGATAACTATAGCGATAACGATAACAATAACTAATGAAACTACAACGATAACTACAACGGAAACTAACAATAACTATAGCAAAATTACAATGATAACTATAACTGACTATAGCGATAACTATAACAAAAACGATGACAAAACTACAATAACTATAATAAAACTATAACTACTAAAACTACAACGATAACTACAACGAGAACTAATGAAACTATAACAATAACGATAACAATAACCACTGAAACTACAACGATAACTATAGCGATAACGATAACGATAACAATAACTACTGAAACTACAACGATAACTATAGCGATAACGATAACAATAACTAATGAAACTACAACGATAACTATAGCGATAACGATAACAATAACTAATGAAACTACAACGATAACTACAACGGAAACTAACAACAACTATAGCAAAATTACAATGATAACTATAATGATAACTACAGTGATAACTATAGTTATAACTATAATGACATCTTTAACGATAGCTATAGTGAAACTATAGTTTTGTCGTCTGTCTCTTTAAATGCTCCAGCTCTTTAAAGCAGGATTCTGATTGGCTGTCAATGTTTTTATCATTCATCAGCTGGAAAAACAATCGTTCTCAACAATATCGTTATTCTGTCACAGCTGTAGTGTGTCTGCCACTCTCTTAGAGTCAGAAGGATTATTAAACTCAAACAAGGTTAAGGTTATGGTTCTTGGTGTTAAGGGCTCAAGTACAGTCAGCTGGTCACTCAGTAGACCCTGACGGGGTTGTATGAGCCTGTACGCACTTGCAGACGGCCAGTAGGCACTCCTCGATGGCGTCGCGCTGGGCTTTGGTGAGCGAGCAGCCCTTGGACAGGCGGTAGATGGTGTAGAGCGTGGAGTCGATGAGCGCGGCGTGATGCTCGGTGCCGGAGAAGTGTGGCGCGCAGCGGCTGAGCAGCGGCAGCATGGCCGAACCAATGTACCTGTTCATGGCCAGAGCCGTCTCAGTGGTGCGCAAAGCCTCCTGGGAAGGATATGAGATGAATCAAGAGAACAGTTGTTTGCATCAGCTGGTGTTGTGGTGATTTTTACACAGGTGTCCAACAGAGGAACCACAGGTGTAGACCCAGCTAACAGAAATATGTTTTATTTTGTATCTAAAAGGCATTTGGGTCATTCCGTGTCACTCAACCAAACTTCCCCGGCTCAAATTTGTGATCTTGTTAATATTTTTTCTGTATAAAGACAAACATAAATACTGTTGAAAGCCAGAATATGAAATGTCACAGATGTATATTGACGGAGTAATCACTGTTCTGTAGAGGAGGGTCAAAATGACAGTTTTCACCTGAGATCTGGAGCCAAATTACAGGAGTGTAAAAATGACTTTAGAAAGATGGCAGCATCATTATTTTATTGTCACACAGAGATTGGTAGATCTATTAGTGAAATCTGTTGACTTTATCAATCTTTGTCTCATTATATGCCAACGGTGACCGTTCAAAAATGGGAAATAAGCACTTCTTGTGTTTCTTTGCCCCAAGTTTGCATGCCTGTAACTCCAGAAGAATTAAAGATATCTTAATATCCTTTTAGATTCTGATTCTTAACAAACTTTTCTTTTGGTTTCTTCATTTTAAAGGCCGTCGATGGTTCAGTCCCAGAGATATGGAGATCTTAATGCGGCTCCATGAGTAAACTGGTCAATTGTGCACATTTTCAGTGGCCAATGTTTGTTAAGAACTATTTATAGAAAGCACTTTGGTCCATTCTAATGGTTTTGAAAGTTCTTTATAAATAAAAGTTGAGTAAGAATCAGAATCTAAAAGGATATTAAGATATCTTTAATTCTTCTGGAGTTACAGGCATGCAAACTTGGGGCAAAGAAACACAAGAAGTGCTTATTTCCCATTTCTGAACGGTCACCGTTGGCATATAATGAGACAAAGATTGATAAAGTCAACAGATTTCACTAATAGATCTACCAATCTCTG
>CM077177.1:41891883-41939383 GCA_039654105.1 Coreius guichenoti | reverse complement strand
CCAATCCCACGCTGCTGTTCTCCAGCAGGTAGCTCAGGTGGTCAAACATGGCTTTCTGGTTCTGACGGCTGATGCGACAGAAGTAACACAGGAACCGGCAGCAGCTCGCCACCATCTTGGGAAAAGCTATCTCCTGTTAGAGAGGGAAACTACAGACGGTCACTACAGAAACACAAACGAGCTGAGGTGTGTTTCTCTGCTGCTGGTGACGGTCACGTGTGTGTTCAGATCAATACTGGACACCGGCGACTCATGAATCACACACACTCACTGCAGGAGATACTGGACACACCATCAGCGTCAACAAACACACATTACAGACGCTGTGTTTACATCAGCAAACTACTGCAAATATGGAATTCAGATGGTCACGTGATATACACTATATCGCCAAAAGTATTGGGACGCCCCTCCAAATCACTGAATTCAGGTGTTCAATCACTTCATGGCCACAGGTGTATAAATCAAGCACTAGGCATGCAGACGCTTCTACAAACATTTGTGAAAGAATGGGTCGCTCTCAGGAGCTCAGTGAACTCAAGCGTGGTACCGTGATAGGTTGCCACCTGTGCAATAAGTCCATTCCTGACATTTCCTCACTACTAAATATTCCACGCTCAACTGTTAGTGGGATTATAACAAAGTGGAAGCAATTGAGAACAACAGCAACTCAGCCACGAAGTGATAGGCCACGTAAAATCACAGAGCGGGGTCAGCGCATGCTGAGGGTCACAGTGAGCAGAAGTCACCAACTTTCTGCAGAGTCAATAGCTACAGACCTCCAAACTTCTGTGGCCTTCAGATGAGCTCAAGAACAGTGTGTAGAGAGCTTCATGGAATGGGTTTCCATGGCTGAGCAGCTCATCCAAGCCTTACATCACCAAGTGCAATGCAAAGCGTGGGATGCAGTGGGGTAAAGCACGCCGCCACTGGACTCTAGAGCAGTGAGACGTGTTCTCTGGAGTGACCAATCACGCTTCTCTGTCTGGCAATCCCATGGACGAGTCTGGGTTTGGCGGTTGCCAGGAGAACGGGACTTGCCTGACTGCATTGTGCCAAGTGTAAAGTTTGGTGGAGGGGGGATTATGGGGTGGGGTTGTTTTTCAGGGGTTGGGCTTGGCCCCTTAGTTCCAGTGAAAGGAACTCTTAATGCTTCAGCATACCAAGACATTTTGGACAATTTCATGCTCCCAACTTTGTGGGAACAGTTTGGGGACGGCCCCTTCCTGTCCCAACATGACTGCGCACCAGTGCACAAAGCGTCGGTCCATAAAGACATGGATGAGCGAGTTTGGTGTGGAGGAACTTGACTGGCCTGCACAGAGTCCTGACCTCAACCCGATAGAACACCTTTGGGATGAATTAGAGTGGAGACTGCGAGCCAGGCCTTCTCGTCCAACATCAATGCCTGACCTCACAAATGCGCTTCTAGAAGAATGGTCAAAAATTCCCATAAACACACTCCTAAACCTTGTGGAAAGCCTTCCTAGAAGAGTTGAAGCTGTTATAGCTGCAAAGGGTGGGCCGACTCCACAGTGGGATGTCATTAAAGTTCATGTGCATGTAAAGGCAGGCGTCCCAAAACTTTTGGCAATATAGTGTGTATATCTTCAGTCATTTTGCTTCTCCAGTAAATGTGTCTTGATTTAAGAATGTTTAGATATTTGTGCTGGAAAACGAGACAGAAACACTGAGGAAGAACATCAGTTTTGCAGCATTGATGTCTCGGTCTCTCACGTACCTGAGACTTTCCTCCTCCCAGGACGTTCACCATCACCTCCATGACGGTCTCATGCATCCCCAGAACTCGCATCAGGTTGGGATGCTGGTAGAACACCTTATTATTCATGATGTCGCTAAGACACACAACACACACATTAAACACGCATGACGGGTGAGTTTCATGCTGTCCATATAAAACACATTTATCTTATCTTGTGCGATCGCGATCACGCCACACCGAACAAGTTATAGAAGGCTTTTCAATTCACAAATCACCAACATTCACCATGGATATAATGTTGTAATGCTAACTGTAACCATGGTATTGTGGCAGAAACAGTCGAATGTTTTTACATTATTCGTCTCAGGGTTTGTTCAACCTTCTGAGAGTGAAACTCAAGCACTTTTCAGGAGCTTCACACTTTCTCCAGCACTTCAAAGCTATAAATATTATACAATTTTAATGTTATTTTTAATGTGATGATTTGTTAAACTAAAAGCTCAAAGATGTGGAAAAATTTTGTAGCAAATATTTTAAAATGCACACTATAACCAGTAGATGGCGGCAGAGGAGCACTTATTGACTTCTTAGCCATTTCCACTCCTTAATATATGGAAAAAAGTAGGAAAAGTCACAAAGACTCTAAACTTTTCTTCAAATTGTGACTGAATTACACGGAAAGTAAGTAAAGAGCGCTCCTCTTATATCCAGTTCAGTATGATACTATAAAAGAACAACATTTAATAAGAGTAGAATATTTAGATCTCAACTCAAGCTCGGTGCTTTACTGTCAAATTTCCAATAAACAAACATGTAATATTATTAGTAACTGCACTAATTAATGCAAAACAATATTAACTTTATTATTAAATTAACTTAATGGTGGTTTTTGGATCTTGACAGCCTCTGGTCACAGACTTCGATCTACAGAAAGTCACACGGGTTTGGATGGAGTAGATTTCATTAGACAGCTTGTTTCTGTTAGTCTTTTACACGTAAATGACCTTTATTGCAATTAGCTAAACAAAAACAATATCTTAAGATATCTTAAAATATCTAACAATGCTTCAAATTTCAAACTTTTGACCAGTAGTGTACATTCAAGATACAATCTATGAAAACAGTAAATTCATCTCATTTTAGAATATTTTTTTAACTGGAAAGCAAGGGGGAATTTGTTTTTTTTTCTGCTGCATATTGTGCCGCCTGTGGACTGAAGAGGGAGTTTTACTCTACGTTCTTAAAGTCTTTAAAGGAATATGAATTTGTTTAGTGCAGAATTATTCGAACGCATCCTCACCCCAGGCCGTCGATCATCAGTTGCTCCTCCTCTTTGCCCATGCGGACGCTGAGCAGCGATCGGATCTGTCCCAGCGACGCCAGCAGGTGGATGGTGTCGTGGACGGAGGCGGCGCTGATGGTGTAGGTCTTCCTCATGGCGCGGAGCAGCTCGCCGATGCTGTCGTACTGCCTCCTCAGCAGACTGAACATCACTCGCACCAGCTCCGGGTCCTGGATGTGCGTCTCCTGAGCCCAGCTCACCATCGTCTGAGAGATCAGCTCCTTCAGATTCGCTTCACACACACCAGACAAGCAGAGTTGCACATGAGAACGTCCATGAGATAATCATGAGAAGCGTTTCAAGTGAAGCTGATCAAGGCAACATGTTTGGAAACAGTCATTATTGATGTAGTGATGTTTGGTAATCTACAGCGAGATTATAAAGCGAGATGACATGACATGACATAAAACATGACATGACAAACGACACGACATAAAATGACATGACACGACAAAACAACATAAAACGACAAAACAACAAAACAACATGACATAAAATGACACGATGCAACATAAACATAGACATGACATGAAACGACATGACATGACCTTGACACGACATAAAACAACATGACCTTTACATGACATAAAACAACATGACCTTTACATGACAAAACGACATGAGCTTGACATGACACAAAACGACATGACCTTGACATGACACAAAACCACATGACCTTGACATGACACAAAACCACATGACCTTGACATGACGTAAAACGATATGACAAAACGACATGACCTTGACATGAAAAAATGACAATACGACCTTGACATGACATAAAATGACGACAAAATGACAAAACGTCATGACCTTGACATGACACAAAACCACATGACCTTGACATGACACAAAACGACATGACCTTGACATGACACAAAACCACATGACCTTGACATGACACAAAACCACATGACCTTGACATGACACAAAACCACATGACCTTTACATGACACAAAACCACATGACCTTTACATGACACAAAACGACATGACGTAAAGCGATATGACAAAACGACATGACCTTGACATGAAAAAATGACAATACGACCTTGACATGGCATAAAATGACGACAAAATGACAAAACGTCATGACCTTGACATGACACAAAACGACATGACCTTGACATGAAATAAAACGACAAAAACAAAATGACATAAAACAAAATGACCTTGACATGACAAAATAAAATGACCTGGACATGACATGACATAAAACATGACATAAAACGACATGACATGACATAAAATGACATAAAACATGACATAAAATGACATAAAACATGACATAAAATGACATGACATGACATAAAACGACATGACATGACATAAAACGACATGACATAAAACGACATGACATTACATAAAACGACATGACATAAAACGACATGACATAAAAAGACATGACGCGATGCAACACAACGTAACATAAAACATAACATAAAATAAAATAAAACGACAATGACACAAAACGACACAGCACGACATGACACAACATAACAAAACGTAACAAAACATAAAACAACGTAACATAACACTCTCAGTGCTGTTTTAATGAGAGCAGAGGGAGGCTGGAGGAAGTGCTGCGCTTGAAAATCCTCCAGACGCCTGTCAGATTGAGGGCAGTGTGTGCTGAGTTCACTCTCAGACGCCATTAAAATGGCTGTAATGGGCCTTAAAAGGGAAGTGGCTGATGGGAAAAAACATGGGCTGAGGTCATCTGTCAGTCACTCGCTCAGCTGCTCTGTCTGTCGGTGGTAAATAAGTGTTTTATAAGGCAGCCAATCAGAGGCAGCGCTGATGAACGATCCCACTGATTATTTATAATAATAACAAAATATAAAAAAATTATAATAATAAAAAATATAAAAAAAATTAAATAATAAATAAATAAAATAAAATACAATAAAAAAATAAATAAAAAATATAAAATATAAAAAATAAATTAATAATACAAAAATATATATAAAATAAAAATAATAAAATTGAATAAAAAAATAAAATATATATAAAAAATAAAATAAAATAAAATAATAAAAAATAATGTAAAATATAAAGAAATAAAATAAAAAATACAATACAATAAAATAATAAAATAAAATAATAATAAAATGGAATTAAAAATAAAAAATAAAAAATATAAAAAATAAAACAAAATATATATATATAAAATAAAAGTAATAATAAAATTGAATTAAAAAATATATAAAATATATATAAAAAAATTATATATATATATATATATAAAAACTATAAATTACAATAAATAAAATATAAATAATAAAATGGAATAAAATTAAAAATAATTATATATATATATATATATATATATATATATATATGAATAAAACAATAATTTACAATAAATAAAATATATAAAATAAAAATAATAATAATAATAAAATGGAATAAAATAAAATGCAAAAAAATCAACCTGAACTGCATAACTGCTACTATATTGATCCTATAAAACACAAAGATCGTGCGGTGACACAAAGGTCTCAGTTTTGCTTACAGGGAGCGGTTTGTTCTTTCTCTGTGGGCTCAGCTTCAGATTTCTGCGGTTGACCTTTGATCTTGTAGATCAGGGCGAGCAGGCGACCTTTAATAGACGTGTCCTGATCCTCCTCATCCTCCTCCACTGGAATCCCTGCAGTGACACAGATGAAGGACACTCATTCTCCTGAACCCACAGTGAAGTCAGGGTGCCGTCTCACGGCCGGATTCATGACATCTGAAGCTCCCCACAAACCAGAGCTCATTCATTATTTAAACATCTTGATCTTCAACACAAACATCTCCTTCAGTCACAGCGTTTCTGCATCTGCAGTGAAATTCAGCATCACGAGCTGCGGTTCCATACAAAGCTGAGAATTTAACCTATGCGCAAAATTGGAATATGGCATGAAACATTTGAGTATAAAGCATTTCATGAGTTCAAATCGTCACTTCCTGGGAAACTGCCTCAAAATATCAGAAATAAACTGTAAGTTGGTGTTTTTCCCTCCATCATAAATGAGTGTCGTCTCAGAGCATCAGGCAAAACACACACACACACACACACACACACACACACACACACACAAACACACACACACACACACACACAGCGTCAGATGAAACACAATAAACGCTGTCATGTTCTCTTGCGTTGGGATGCTGGTGTTTCAATCGTGTGAGACGCTTCTGGAGGAACACACACACACACACACACACACACACACTCAGAGCGTCAGGCGAAACAATAAACGCTGTCATGTTCTCTTGCGTTGGGATGCTGGTGTTTCAATCGTGTGAGATGCTTCTGGAGGAATTAAACACACACACACACACACACACACACACACACACTAAACACTTCTGGAGGAATTAAACCAAATCATTCTGATCACAGACTTTGACTCAGGCGTTTCAGAGCCACCAAAACAACATCTGAGATGCTGCGACGCCATTGGTCCGCTGGTTAGGAAGGTTATCCAATCACAGCCTCTGCTGAGGGTTGAGGGATTTATTCAGTAAATGTGTTTCCTTCTTAGTTTATGCGTGTAATCGACTAAAAAAAACAATACGCCATTGAGCTCATACGTTTTTATGCACATTTTTAGAATTTATGCACATCCCAAAATATGCATAAAAATAGGTGGATGATGCATAACTAATCCAGATTCCACAACAGGGCTTCAACATGACTTAAAATGCTTTAAAAAAAGACTAAACAAGCCTTAAGTATAAGCTAAAACAACTAAAACAACCTTTAATTCGCCCTCTTAACAACTGTTTTTGAACCGGACTCAAATGGTGTTGGAAAACATGGATATATGACGAACCCTCGTTTTAAAACTGTGAAAACCCCATATATCAAATATATGAAAAACAGAAACAGCCATTCACTGCCATTATAAAGCTTGGAAGAGCCAGGACATTTATTAATATAACTCTGATTGTGTTCGTCTGAAAGAAGAATGTCATACACACCTAGGATGAGCTGAGGGGGAGTAAATCATGGGCTAATCATTTTTGGGTGAACTATCCCTTTAACCAATGCAACTTTAGATTTTCGATTTTAATAATGCATTAGTAAATGTTGAAATTAACATGAACTAAGATCAATAAATATTGTTCATTGTTAGTTCATGTTACTAATTTGAACTATAGCTCCTAAAACTTTTAATGTAATTATTTTAATTAGGGGTTCAAGACTGTAGTGCTGAATCCCTATTGTAATTGGATCAGCATTCTCCCTTAAAAGTGATCGGGCAGACCAAACCGTAAGTCGTAGAGACTTGAAACTTTGAGGGCTTGTAGTACTCACACCGCCTACAACGTCACCAAAGCTCGCCCCGATCGGCCTGACGGGGGCGCTACAGCGCTCAAAAGTACGTAATGGCGCATAACTCCTAAACCGGTAAATGGCTCATAACCACCCAACCGTTAGTCTGATTGACTTGAAAATTGGCATGCAGTTTCTTTGTCCAGGGTGCCATGTCTGTCGGCCAATGAAATTTGAGCATCTATTAGACAAGGTTAACGGAGGCTGGTTTGAGCGAAACTTAGTATGCGTCATCTGCACGACGCCCTGAAGGAGCCTGAGAAGTTTCAAGCCAGCACTTTTAACGGGAGTCACCTCCTTAGACTCCTGAATCCTTGCCGAGTCCAACGATACCAAACATGCCAGGTTTCGCCTTATGGTTTGTGCAACGTTGTGATTTAGCACTTAAATGCTAAATGCTGTGATTTGCGAATATCTTCGAAACCGTTAGTCCGATCGAGACGAATCCACCGTAGGAAATTTGAAAACAGGTCGATAGCTAAACAATAATGCCCAAATGTCAAAATTTTAATAGGAAGTGGCAATCCAATAAATGCCGCCCATGGGTCATTTTTATGCTCTCATAAATATAAGTGTCTATAACTTCATAACTTATAAGTGTCTTAACGAGATATTTAAAAGTGGTGTAGATTTGGCAAGAGGTGGCGCTATAACTGTGGCGCTATATAAACCTTTAAAAACCATATATTTCCTTAGTAAATTGCCTGTTTTGGCTGTAAATGGTCTTTCCATCTATGATCGAGATGATTACATGCTTGCTAAATAAAACGTAATATCTTTTTACGCATGTGCTTAAAGGCCTTAAACGCTTAAATGCTGCTTCCAGCTATATTTATAATTATATTTACCTACTTATTTTAATATATAGAGGGGATGTTTGTTTTTAATGACCCTACAAGTTCGAATAAACCATCAAAATATAAGGAACATATTTAATATTTTTAAAATATTTTAAATATGAGGGAAGAACAAAACACTAAACTTGGTTAAGGTATTTATCTGACAAAATTATTAGGCAAAAAAGCAGCTACAGGTTTAAATTATTAGCAAGAGAAACAAAAAGCTGACAGGAAAAAGCAAACATAATCAGTTATTAAAGCTGCAAGCAGCGATGAAAGGGCCCTCGCACACGGGAGCACCGCCACCCGGTGGCCCTAGGAAAACAGCGAATAGTGGGCGACATGCATTTAAGTGGGTAAATATAGGAGAAATATGGCAAAGTCACTTATATGTGCCACACTTCCTGCTGCCAGCAGGTGGCGCTATGACTAACTAATACTGGCATGTAGATGTCTTCAGGCCTGGACTATTATCAAACATGTGAAGTTTGGGGCAGATCGGACATTGTATGCCCGAGTTACAACAACTTCCTGTTTCATGGCGAAACATCAAATTTTGTCAGGCCGCCACGGACACGGCCTTGAGCGAAAACTCAAGATCTTCACAATTTAACATCACCAAGGCCTTAAGATTAGACTGACCAAACATGATGTTGTTCTGGTTGAATCACTAGGAGGAGTCTGTCAAAGTACAGCGTCTGGAAATGGCAAAATTTGCAACAATTTTGCAAAGAAAATTCAAAATATCTCACTTCCTGTTGGTTTTCAGATTTCGTACCAGGAGACTTTTTTGTAGGTATTGGGCTGTTACATGTGTGTACCGAATTTCATACCTGTACGTGAAACGTAGCGGGAGGGGCACTTCGTTGAAATGTTGTAGGTGGCACTATTGAGCAATTTTGCCATGCCTAATTCTGAAACTCATATGTAGATGTCTTCAGGACAGGACTCTTATCAAATATGTGAAGTTTGGGGCAGATCGGACATTGTATGCCTGACTTAAAACAGCTTCCTGTGTCATGGCGAAACATCAGACTTTGTCAGACCGCCACGGACACGCCCTTCAGCGAAAACTCAAGATCTTCACAATTTAACATCACCAAGGCCTTAAGATTAGACTGTGCAAATATGATGTTGTTCTGGTTGAATCACTATGAGGAGTTAATCAGTGTAAAGCATGCCATTTCCTGTTGCCAGCAGGTGGCGCTATGACTAACTAATATTGCCATGTAGATGTCTTCAGGTCAGGACTCTTATCAAACATGTGAAGTTTGGGGCAGATCGGACATTATATGCCCGAGTTACAACAACTTCCTGTTTCATGGCGAAACATTAGACTTTGTGAGGCCGCCACGGACACGCCCTTCAGCGAAAACTCAAGATCTTCGCAATTTAACGTCACAAAGGCATTTAGATTAGACTGTGCAAATATGATGTTGATCTGATTAAATCTCTAGGAGGAGTTCATTAAAGTACAACGTCTGGAAATGGCAAAATTTGCAACAATTTTGCAAAGAAAAATCAAAATATCTCACTTCCTGTTGGTTTTCAGATTTCGTACCAGGAGACTTTTTTGTAGGTATTGGGCTGTTACATGTGTGTACCGAATTTCATACCTGTACGTGAAACGTAGCGGGAGGGGCACTTCGTTGAAATGTTGTAGGTGGCGCTATCGAGCCATTTTGCCACGCTTAATTCTGAAACCCATATCAGACGTAAATTTTCACCACTTTTGACGCGTGTGCAAAGTTTCGTGAGTTTTCAAGCATGTTAAGGCCATCAAAAATGCGATTCATTTGGGAGAAGAATAATAATAGGCTGAGCAATTCCAATCCTCACACCATCGGTGCTCGGGCCCTAATTAATATTTCGTTGGTTCTCTTGTTTTTGCATGTGTTCATCATTTCTTTGTATGACAGCCTGGACAAAAACTGTCTTATTGCATTACTATCACAAATAAAACAGTCGACTCCAAGCACAACTACGCAATATGATCACAAAATCTGTAATGCATTTTTAATAATATTTGAATAAAGGGTGAAGATGTCAATTTCCTAAGGCTTTCGTACATAGAGCACGAAGCGACACTATCTGTAGAGCGGTTTGTTTTCTTGTGTTTCATTCGGTCCTTGCGTTCAGACGAACGTACCGCAGTGCAGCCGCAGCTCGCCGTGGAAGTCGTACAGCTCCTCCTGTATGTCCTCTGGGCAGGGACAGTCTTCACCCATGTTGAAGTTCAACAGCATGTTAATCTGAAAGAAACGGGGATTTACTGCGATGAGGCGTCCTGCTGAAGACTGTAAACTGATCAAATGATGCTGAATGTGTTCATGTGTAGTGACTTGCAGCACCTGTTCCTGCGGCGGCGAGCGAAACTCTTTGGTCTTCTTGGCGGTGACGGCGGCGGACATGTTGAGCGCCAGCATCAGCTCGTTATAGCGGAACTTCTGGTTGAACTGCAGCTTGGAGACGAAGCTGTCGGAGAAAGACACGATGGCTTCGATGCGATGCCTCAGCTCACAGTCACAGAAGTAGTGGAGGAGCTCACACATCTGCAGGAACACACGATACGAACACAAGAGTCACCACTGAGCAATGCATTCACATTCATTAAAGCAATCAGTCCAACTTATACTGTCAACTTAACACTGTGTGCTGCACAAGTATGTGGATTTTATGCTAAAATGCTTACCATTTTCTTCATTTGTATGTCAATCTGGATAAAGTGTGAATAATGCAAATATACACTCTGTTTTCAATGTTTCTGAAAGAGTCTCTTCTGCTCATTTATGTGATCATAAATACAGTAAAAACAGTGAAATGTTATTCCAGTGTAAATCAGCTGTTTTCTATGTGAATCAGGGGCGGATTTAGTGATTTGGGGGCCCCAAGCAAAATACAGGAATGGGGCCCTATACAATTGCACATTTACAACCTTTAATTTTTGTACATTCAAAGTGCTGCACAACAGAGGCCTACTGTTAAAATTATTACATTAAGACATACATTAAACTGTCCAAAATGTTATTTTGACGGGTTGCCTTGAAGACCTTTCTGTGTGTATATGTTATGATGATAGTTTCTCTCAAATGAAACAGTACAATGCTCGTGAAGTGTAGGGCCCTATGATTTCCGCGATGCAGAAAATGCGGACAGAATAGTGGAATCCAGTCATAAAAATGTAATTTACTGTTTAACGCGGAATGTCACGGAATGTGTCAAATTTTGGATGAATAAATCCAATGCAAGTCAGTACACTTCAATCAAAACACGATATGGACTACTAGTGTATGTGAATATTAAACAGCAAAAATACTATTTAAATATGAATCCTGCATGTTTTGTGTCTCTGTGTGAATGAATTGTGCAGACGAGCACCACGAGCGTCGCGCGTGCTTCAGTAGTAAACGAAACCGTGCGTCTGCGCCATTCATTCCGTTTTTATGAATTGATTCCGTGATCCTGTACGCGTTTTCTGAATCGCGGAAATCACTGGGCGCTACATTTTCTACAAAAAACACGTTCAACGCGGATGCGGATGCGCAGGCGGTTGTCATGGTAATGAACACCACAGCAACCACTTGTGCATCCACGCTGAACTCGCATCTCGTATATAAATGAATAGAAAGTTCAAAAGAACAGCGTTTATTTGAAATAGAATCTTTTGTAACATTATAAATGTCACCTTTAATCAATTTAATGCGTCCTTGATGAAAAAAGTCTTAACCCTCATCTCTCCCTCGCACTTTGTAACAAATCCTTCCCTCGCGGGTCAAAATGACCCGAAGCCCTAAAATTATACTTCATTTTTTTTTGTCCAGAAAGCTTATTTCATTTCATTTTGATAATATATATATTTTTTTTTTACCTTTAAATGTCTAGATTTTATCAATAGATAATAAATAGTAATTTAAACACATTCTTCAAATTTTTTCCCACATTTTTAAAAATAAAACAATTTCATGCATAACCCTTTTAAAGGTGCACTATGTAAGTTTTCCGTCCGCTAGAGGTCGCCTATTCAAAACAAAGGCGTAGCTTGATGACGCCACGTTTGAGTGCAGAATCTTGGGACATGTGGTCTTCACCTCACAGCCGGTGGAAAAGAATCGGGATAGGACTCGGGCAGAAATCATGTTCATGGATGCGATTATTAACGTTACTGTAGTATGAAGCAGAGCAGGACCGAGTGTTGTGCTTTTATTATGCCACAGTCGCCGGCGCGACTTCCGCTTCTCCAGTCATGAGTATGAGGTAACACAGCTGTGTTTATCATATTAGATACATCTGAGTGTGTTGAAAATGATGTTATGACGTTACTCTGCGTTCGCTCGGCGGCTGCTATGACACTTGTTGCACACTGCAGTGAGAGTAAAGCGTTTCTGCAAAATAAAACTGGAAACCGAGGATAACGCAGATATGACGCCATTGACAGGCGACTCCCTCACACGTCCCGGTTCCTTGGTTAAAATAGCAATTTTCTCACGATTTACAAATAGTTGGAAACATTTGGGATATTGTAAGTACTCAACTGAACAAAATATATAACACTGGCCTAGTGGTTTTTGGATATTTTACTGAATAAATGTTACATAGTGCACCTTTAATTCGGCTCAAAATATCTTACATTTGGTGTCTTTGCCGACCTCTTGTGGAAAAATAATAACATAACATGATATGGCCTTATAGCTCTATATGGAGCAAATGAGCCTGAAGTCAGTTTCTCTTCAGTATGCATTCAGATACACATGCAGACATGCAGTAAAGTTTAGTTTTAATTTTGAGCAATTTTAGGTTTTTCTATGTGCACTGAAGCATTCCTCACATTCCATTCATTCCTATGGGCGTCAAAATGACCCAGAGGGAAGGATTTATTACTTTTTTTTATTACAACCACAAACTCCTAAAATCAAGTCAATTATTTTTTTGTGTATTCGTGGTTCAAGTGTGACAAAAGTCCCGAGGTCTTGGACCACTCCGATGAACACTCAATTTTTAAATGTTATGCCTGATCGGTGTATGTAATATGTCCAATGGTCTCACCTGTCGTTTGACAGACTCAGGTAGCTTCTTCTCTAACAGTCCCTTCATGAGCGCTTTCCCGTCCCGGGCCTCTTCCTCTCCGGCCTCCACTGCCTTCTCCTCGGCTCCCGTCAGCCCTTCCTTCAGCCCGTCCTCCTTGCGTTCTCCGAAGACGTCGGACTCGATGAGCAGCAGGATCTTGTGCACGTCTTGGCTGCTCAGGACGCCCATGGTCAGCAGCGTACCGATGAGCCGCAGAAGGGGCACGAACTGATACTCCACGCTCCCGCCCACCGGGTCTCGGATGTGGTCTCCTCCGCCCTGAACCGCCTCCGTCAGCATGATGATGGCCTTCTCCTTCAGCACGTCCAGTGGGATCTCCGGGCTGTACAGGTGCTGCTCGCGCTTGGTGCTGATGAAGCACGGCGGGGCGAAGTTGAGCCGGGGTTTGAGGGACGCGCTGGGCCCGACGCCCGGGGGCTGGTGGCGTTTGGAGGCGTCAGGAAAGAGGCGGATGCCGCGCGTCTCGGCCGTGACGGGGATGATGAACTCATTGCTCATCATGAGGCGGGCGGCTCTGGCCGTCTCCAGGTGCACGCTGATGAGGACGTTGTAAAAGCCCTCGCGCAGCACGCCCGACAGGTACTGGTTGTCGATGGTGTACAGCAGCTGTGATTGGTCGAGATGGCTGCAGAGCGCGTGAGCCACACGCGTGTTCCCGTGAGCGCACAGAGCGCAGTACAGCTTGAGCGTGTGATAGTGAAACATACGCAGCTCCTCCTGCTCCGACAGCTCCATGATATCCACACACCTGCAACACAAGAGAGTGTGAGTGTGTGAGTCTGTGTGTCTGACTGAGTGTGTGTGAGAGAGTGTGTGTGACTGAGTGTGTGTGTGTGAGAGAGAGTGTGTGTGAGTGAATGTGTGTGAGAGAGTGTGTGTGAGTGAATGTGTGTGAGAGAGTGTGTGTGAGTGAATGTGTGTGTGTGAGAGATTGTGTGAGTGTGTGTGTGAGTGTGAGTGTGTGTGAGTGTGTGTAAGTGAGGGTGTAAGCGAGTGTATGACTGTGTGTGTGAGAGAGTGTATGTGAGTGAATGTGTGTGTGTGTGACTGAGTGTGTGTGTGAAATCGTGTGTGTGAGTGAATGTGTGTGTGAGAGTGTGACAGTGTGTGTGAGTGTGTGTGTGAGAGAGAGTGTGTGTGTGAGTGAATGTGTGTGTGAGTGTGTGTGTGTGAGAGAGTGTGTGTGACTGTGTGAAAGAGAATGTGTGTGTTTGTGTGTGTGAGAGTGAGTGTGTGTGTGAGAGTGTTTGTGTGTAAGCGAGTGAGTGTGTGTGTGAGAGTAAGTGTGTGTGTGAGAGTAAGTGTGTGTGAGAGAGAGTGTGTGAGTGTGTGTGTGTATGAGTGTGTGTGTGAGAGAGTGTTTGTGTGTGAGTGAGTGTGTGTGTGTGTGTGAGTGTGTGTGAGAGAGAGAGAGTTTGTGTGTGAGAATGTGTGAGTGTGTGTGAGTGAGAGGGTGAGAGAGAGTGTGTGTGTGTGAGAGTGTGTGTGATAATGTGTGAGGGAGTGTGTGTGTGTGTGTGTTAGTGTGAGAGTGAATGTGTGTGACAGTATGTGTTTGAGAGTGTGTGTGTGTGTGTGTGTGTGTGTGAGAATGTGTGTGTGAGTGTGTGCAAGTGTGTGTGTGTGTGTACCGGTTCTCCTCTGGGATGTGTACGGCCAGCATCTGCAGGGGTTCCAGACACTGCACCATCCACCCGTGCCTCTCGCTGACTCGGGCCGTCTCCACCTTCAGGAAGGTGTTGGGCATTCGGCTCCACAGCACGGAGTTAATCGTCTGCACGTCTAATCGCGGCGGACACTGAGGAACGGGATTCTTGTGCTCGCTCTTAAAGATGGCTGATGAGATGGGCATGGCGTTCTGGAGGAGACAAGTCATAAAAACTCATTACAGTTATTATTATAGTTATCGTTATCATCATTGTTATAGTTATCGTTATAGTTATAGGTATCGTTATAGTTATCATTATCGTTACTTATCATTATAGTTATCGTTATTGTTATAGTTATCGTTATCATTATAGTTACTGTAATCGTTATAGCTATCGTTATAGTTATCGTTATAGTTATCATTATAGTTATTCGTTATCGTTATTGTTATAGTTATCGTTATAGTTATAGGTATCGTTATAGTTATCATTATCGTTACTTATCATTATAGTTATCGTTATAGTTACCGTTACTGTAATCGTTATAGTTATCGTTATCATTATAGTTATCGTTATAGTTACCGTTACTGTAATCGTTATAGTTATCATTATAGTTAGTCGTTAATGTTAGTAGTTATAGTTAACGTTATCATTAAAGTTATCATTATAGTTATTGTTATAGTTATCGTTAGTAGTTATCGTTATAGTTATCGTTATCATTATAGTCATCGTTAGTTATCGTTATCATTTTAGTTATCGTTATAGTTATCGTTATCATTATAGTTATCGTTATCATTATAGTTATCAGTTATCGTTATAGTTATTCGTTATCGTTATTGTTATAGTTATCGTTATAGTTATAGGTATTGTTATAGTTATAGTTATCATTATCGTTACTTATCATTATAGTTAACGTTATAGTTATCGTTATAGTTATCGTTATCATTATAGTTATCATTATAGTTACCGTTACTGTAATCGTTATAGTTATCGTTATAGTTATTTGTTATCGTTATTGTTATAGTTATCGTTATAGTTATAGGTATCGTTATAGTTATCATTATCGTTACTTATTATAGTTATCGTTATAGTTACCGTTACTGTAATCGTTATAGTTACCGTTATTGTAATCATTATAGTTATCGTTATCATTATAGTTATCGTTATAGTTACCGTTACTGTAATCGTTATAGTTATCGTTATCATTATAGTTATCGTTATAGTTAGTCGTTATCGTTAGTAGTTATAGTTAACGTTATCATTAAAGTTATCATTATAGTTATTGTTATTGTTATCGTTAGTAGTTATCGTTATAGTTATCGTTATCATTATAGTCATCGTTAGTTATCGTTATCATTTTAGTTATCGTTATAGTTATCGTTATAGTTATCATTATAGTTAGCGTTATATAGTTATTGTTATCATTATAGTTATAGTTACCGTTATAGTTATCGTTATAGTTATCGTTATAGTTATTCATTGTCAGTTTAAATCTAGACTAAAAACACATCTCTTTACTATGGCATACACATAGAACATTATCAATTTATATTATTCAAATCAGTTAAATGATTGTTTTAGGCTGCATTAACTAGGTCAGCCGGAACCGGGAACACTTCCCATAACACCTGATGTACTCGTTACATCATAAGAAGAATGGCATCTACGCTAATGTTAGTCTCTCTGTTTATCCCGAGGTTTATTGCAGTCGGCCGGATCCGGGCCGTATCCGGACCAGATGGTGGACCTTAGCCTGGACATGACGACCATATCCCTGAAGTGTCTGTAGAGACTGTGTCAATTAAACTCCCCCCTGTAAATGCTGCAATGCTTATCCGTTATCGTTATAGTTATTCGTTATCGTTATTGTTATAGTTATCGTTATAGTTATAGGTATCGTTATAGTTATAGTTATCATTATCGTTACTTATCATTATAGTTAACGTTATAGTTATCGTTATTGTTATAGTTATAGTTACCGTTACTGTAATCGTTATAGTTATCGTTATAGTTATTTGTTATCGTTATTGTTATAGTTATCGTTATAGTTATAGGTATAGTTATAGTTATCATTATCGTTACTTATTATAGTTATCGTTATAGTTACCGTTACTGTAATCGTTATAGTTATCGTTATAGTTAGTCGTTATCGTTAGTAGTTATAGTTAACGTTATCATTAAAGTTATCATTATAGTTATTGTTATAGTTATTGTTAGTAGTTATCGTTATAGTTATCGTTATAGTTATCGTTATCATTATAGTCATCGTTAGTTATCGTTATCATTTTAGTTATCGTTATAGTTATCATTATCCGTTATAGTTATTCGTTATCGTTATAGTTATCGTTATAGGTATCGTTATAGTTATTATTGTTATCGTTAGTAGTTATCTGATCATCATTGAGTGTAGAAGAGCTCTAGAACACATCGTTCGAGAGCAGATCCAGTTCATTTCTCTCATAATCACTAATATGTCGGTATGAAGTTATGGGAATATGCGGATCTACACACCTTGATTTTGGCCAGTTCGAACTGGAACAGACTTGAGCTTGTTGGCCGCACAAACACAGCAGGAAAGAGTTTCGTGCTGGGCTCCACCTGGACAACAGATGTCGTTTTACACATGTATCGAGCCTGTAAACTGTGTGAAGTCAGGAGTTTGACGGTACCTGGTACGAGGTCTGAAGATCTTTCCCATTGACTGTGAAAGCTAACAGACCCGTCGCCAAATCAATGAGGCATCCGATCTCTAAATCCACGTTACTCCGGCTGGACGAGTGGGCGGCACTGGTGACGTCTCCACCCCAAACCATGTAACAGTTACTCCTCTTCACGCTGTCACATGACACAGTGACGTCAGCACATCATCACATGACCCATGGCAACATATAACAATGAGCACTCACCTCTCGTGCACACGACCCCGCTCGTCTCCGAGGGTGATGGTCACCGTGCGGTTCTTGCTGAGGTTGAAGTTGTTGCTATAGTAATGGTAGTCAGGAGTGACCCATCCGACCCACACACAGGACGGATCCTGACCCGCGAATATCCGGACCGAGTGATAGTACTGCAGGAGACCAACACAACGTTATTCACTGCTGATCTACACTCTCAGATCTCATTCAGCTGAATGTTCAAAGTCATACAGGTGAACAGAACTATAACCAATCGCTATGAGAATAACAGAGTTCACACCATGACTGTAACAATAACCAAACAATATCACTGGAATCACTTTCAGAGCAGAATATGATCGATAAAAACATCGACAGCCAATCAAAATCCTTGTTCACTGTCCACTGTTTGATAATTATGTTATAGTTATCATTATAGTTATATTTACTGTTATAGTTATCATTATAGTTATATTTACTGTTATAGTTATCGGTATAGTTATATTTACTGTTATAGTTATTGTTACAGTTATAGTTACTCTTATAGTTATCATTATAGTTATATTTACTGTTATGTTATTAGTATAGTTAAATTTACTGTAATAGTTAATAGTAAAGTTATATTTACTGTAATAGTTATCGGTATAGTTATATTCACTGTAATAGTTCTTAGTATAGTTATATTTACTGTAATAGTTATCGGTATAGTTATATTTACTGTAATAGTTATCGGTATAGTTATATTTACTGTTATGGTTATTAGTATAGTTATATTTACTGTTATAGTTATTAGTATAGTTATATTTACTGTTATGTTATTAGTATAGTTATATTTACTGTTATGTTATTAGTATAGTTATATTTACTGTTATAGTTATTAGTATAGTTATATTTACTGTTATGGTTATTAGTATAGTTATATTTACTGTTATAGTTATTAGTATAGTTATATTTACTGTTATGTTATTAGTATAGTTATATTTACTGTTATAGTTATTAGTATAGTTATATTTACTGTAATAGTTATCGGTATAGTTATATTTACTGTTCTGTTATTAGTATAGTTATATTTACTATAATAGTTATCGGTATAGTTATATTTACTGTTATGGTTATTGGTATAGTTATATTTACTGTAATAGTTATCGGTATAGTTATATTTACTGTTATAGTTATTAGTATAGTTATATTTACTATAATAGTTATCGGTATAGTTATAATTACTGTTATGGTTATTAGTATAGTTATATTTACTGTTATAGTTATTAGTATAGTTATATTTACTGTTCTGTTATTAGTATAGTTATATTTACTGTAATAGTTATCGGTATAGTTATATTTACTGTTATGGTTATTAGTATAGTTATATTTACTGTTATAGTTATTAGTATAGCTATATTTACTGTTATGTTATTAGTATAGTTATATTTACTGTTATAGTTATCATTATAGTTATATTTACTGTTATAGATATCAGTATAGTTATATTTACTGTAATAGTTATCGGTATAGTTATATTTACTGTTATAGTTATCATTATAGTTATATTTACTGTTATAGATATCAGTATAGTTATATTTACTGTAATAGTTATCGGTATAGTTATATTTACTGTTATAGTTATTAGTATAGTTATATTTACTGTAATAGTTATCGGTATAGTTATATTTACTGTTCTGTTATTAGTATAGTTATATTTACTGTAATAGTTATCGGTATAGTTATATTTACTGTTATGGTTATTAGTATAGTTATATTTACTGTTATAGTTATTAGTATAGTTATATTTACTGTTATGTTATTAGTATAGTTATATTTACTGTTATAGTTATTAGTATAGTTATATTTACTGTTATGTTATTAGTATAGTTATATTTACTGTTATAGTTATTAGTATAGTTATATTTACTGTTATGTTATTAGTATAGTTATATTTACTGTTATAGTTATTAGTATAGTTATATTTACTGTTATGTTATTAGTATAGTTATATTTACTGTTATAGTTATTAGTATAGTTATATTTACTGTTATGTTATTAGTATAGTTATATTTACTGTTATAGTTATCATTATAGTTATATTTACTGTTATAGATATTAGTATAGTTATATTTACTGTTATGTTATTAGTATAGTTATATTTACTGTAATAGTTATTAGTATAGTTAAATTTACTGTAATAGTTAATAGTATAGTTATATTTACTGTAATAGTTATCGGTATAGTTATATTTACTGTTCTGTTATTAGTATAGTTATATTTACTGTTATGGTTATTAGTATAGTTATATTTACTGTAATAGCTCTTAGTATAGTTATATTTACTGTAATAGTTATTAGTATAGTTATATTTACTGTTATGTTATTAGTATAGTTATATTTACTGTAATAGTTCTTAGTATAGTTATATTAACTGTTATAGTTATTAGTATAGTTAAATTTACTGTAATAGTTAATAGTATAGTTATATTTACTGTAATAGTTATCGGTATAGTTATATTTACTGTTCTGTTATTAGTATAGTTATATTTACTGTAATAGTTATTAGTATAGTTATATTTACTGTAATAGTTATTAGTATAGTTATATTTACTGTTATGTTATTAGTATAGTTATATTTACTGTAATAGTTATTAGTATAGTTATATTTACTGTTATAGTTATTAGTATAGTTATATTTACTGTTATAGTTATTAGTATAGTTATAGTTACTGTTATAGGTATTAGTATAGTTATATTTACTGTAATAGTTATTATTATAGTTATAGTTACTGTTATAGGTATTAGTATAGTTATATTTACTGTAATAGTTCTTAGTATAGTTATATTAACTGTTATAGTTATTAGTATAGTTAAATTTACTGTAATAGTTAATAGTATAGTTATATTTACTGTAATAGTTATCGGTATAGTTATATTTACTGTTCTGTTATTAGTATAGTTATATTTACTGTAATAGTTATTAGTATAGTTATATTTACTGTAATAGTTATTAGTATAGTTATATTTACTGTTATGTTATTAGTATAGTTATATTTACTGTAATAGTTATTAGTATAGTTATATTTACTGTTATAGTTATTAGTATAGTTATATTTACTGTTATAGTTATTAGTATAGTTATAGTTACTGTTATAGGTATTAGTATAGTTATATTTACTGTAATAGTTATTATTATAGTTATAGTTACTGTTATAGGTATTAGTATAGTTATATTTACTGTAATAGTTCTTAGTATAGTTATATTAACTGTTATAGTTATTAGTATAGTTAAATTTACTGTAATAGTTAATAGTATAGTTATATTTACTGTAATAGTTATTAGTATAGTTATATTTACTGTTATGTTATTAGTATAGTTATATTTACTGTAATAGTTATTAGCATAGTTATATTTACTGTAATAGTTATCGGTATAGTTATATTTACTGTTCTGTTATTAGTATAGTTATATTTACTGTAATAGTTATTAGTATAGTTATATTTACTGTAATAGTTATTAGTATAGTTATATTTACTGTTATGTTATTAGTATAGTTATATTTACTGTAATAGTTATTATTATAGTTATAGTTACTGTTATAGGTATTAGTATAGTTATATTTACTGTAATAGTTATCGGTATAGTTATATTTACTGTAATAGTTATTAGTATAGCTATATTTACTGTTATAGTTATCAGTATAGTTATATTTACTGTAATAGTTATCGGTATAGTTATATTTACTGTAATAGTTATTAGTATAGTTATATTTACTGTAATAGTTATTGGCATAGTTATATTTACTCTTATAGTTATCGGTATAGTTATATTTACTGTAATAGTTAATAGTATAGTTATATTTACTGTTATAGTTATCATTATAGTTATATTTACTGTAATAGTTATTGTTACAGTTATAGTTACTCTTATAGTTATCATTATAGTTATATTTACTTTTATAGTTATTACAGTTATAGTTACAGTTATAGTTACTGTTACAGTTTTAGTTACAGTTATAGTTATCATTACAGTTATAGTTATCGTTAGTTATAGTTACTGTTATAGTTATCGTTACAGTTATAGTTACTGTTATAGTTATCGTTACAGTTATAGTTACAGTTATAGTTATCGTTAGTTATAGTTACTGTTATAGTTATCGTTACAGTTATAGTTACTGTTATAGTTATCGTTACAGTTATAGTTACAGTTATAGTTATCGTTAGTTATAGTTACTGTTATAGTTATAGTTACAGTTATAGTTATCGTTAGTTATAGTTACTGTTATAGTTATCGTTACAGTTATAGTTACAGTTATAGTTATCGTTAGTTATAGTTACTGTTATAGTTACTGTTATAGTTATCGTTACAGTTATAGTTACAGTTATAGTTATCGTTAGTTAGTTACTGTTATAGTTATCGTTAGTTATAGTTACAGTTATAGTTATTGTTAGTTATAGTTACTGTTATAGTTATCGTTACTGTTATAGCTATTGTTACAGTTATAGTTACTGTTATAGTTACTGTTATAGTTATCGTTAGTTATAGTTACTGTTATAGTTATTGTTAGTTATAGTTACTGTTATAGTTATCATTACAGTTATAGTTACAGTTATAGTTATTGTTAGTTATAGTTACTGTTATAGTTATCGTTACAGTTATAGTTACTGTTATAGTTATCGTTACTGTTATAGTTATCGTTAAAGTAAGTTACTGTTATAGTTACAGTTATAGTTATCGTTACAGTCATAGTTATTGTTAGTTATAGTTACTGTTATAGTTATCGTTACAGTTATAGTTACTGTTATAGTTATCGTTACAGTTATAGTTATCGTTACAGTTATAGTTACTGTTATAGTTATCGTTAGTTATAGTTACTGTTATAGTTATTGTTAGTTATAGTTACTGTTATAGTTATTACAGTTATAGTTACAGTTATAGTTATTGTTAGTTATAGTTACTGTTATAGTTATCGTTACAGTTATAGTTACTGTTATAGTTATCGTTACTGTTATAGTTATCGTTAAAGTAAGTTACTGTTATAGTTACAGTTATAGTTATCGTTACAGTTATAGTTACTGTTATAGTTATCATTACAGTTATAGTTATTGTTACAGTTATAGTTACTGTTATAGTTATCGTTACAGTTATAGTTATTGTTACAGTTATAGTTATCGTTACAGTTATAGTTATTGTTATAGTTACTGTTATAGTTATTACAGTTATAGTTACTGTTATAGTTACCACAGTTATAGTTACTGTTATAGTTACCGTTACAGTTATAGTTACTGTTATAGTTATCGTTAGTTATAGTTACTGTTATAGTTATTACAGTTATAGTTACAGTTATAGTTATTGTTACAGTTGTTATAGTTACTGTTATAGTTATCGTTACAGTTATAGTTACTGTTATAGTTATCGTTACTGTTATAGTTATCGTTACAGTTATAGTTATTGTTACAGTTATAGTTACTGTTATAGTTATTGTTACAGTTATAGTTATTGTTACAGTTATAGTTACTGTTATAGTTATCGTTACAGTTATAGTTATTGTTACTGTTATAGTTACTGTTATAGTTATAGTTACTGTTATAGTTATCGTTAGTTATAGTTACTGTTATAGTTATTACAGTTATAGTTACAGTTATAGTTATTGTTACAGTTGTTATAGTTACTGTTATAGTTATCGTTACAGTTATAGTTACTGTTATAGTTATCGTTACTGTTATAGTTATCGTTACAGTTATAGTTATTGTTACAGTTATAGTTACTGTTATAGTTATTGTTACAGTTATAGTTATTGTTACAGTTATAGTTACTGTTATAGTTATCGTTACAGTTATAGTTATTGTTACTGTTATAGTTACTGTTATAGTTATCGTTACAGTTATAGTTATTACAGTTATAGTCACTTGATACACTTTGATACACTTATAGTTATCGGTATAGTTACTGTTATATCATTATCATTGTTGTTCTTGTTGACAAATGAAAGAACCTAAACGAAACATCAAGAGCTTTTTCACAGGAGTGGCTCTTGATAAGAGAAGGGTGCGCCGCTGAACTCACTGTGGTTATGCTGCTATAGTCCGTTCTTCTGCCTTCATCCGAGTGTTTCATGGACTTCAGTGGATGCCTTTAGGAACATTCACAGGACAAACACACTTAATATTCAAGGCACAGATAGAGATCAAACAAATCGCTCAATAAGATTATAGGCAGCAAGAGGATTCATTTCTGTTTAGATTCACTGGAACTGAGAGAAAAAGCCCCAAAGAATGAATCGGTGTAGCGTCATTTAAAAACAAAATCCGGCCAAAACAAAGTTCGTTTTGGGACTTTCCAGAAAAGTTTGCCCCGGCTGATTAAACACCTCTAAACTGTCATTGGTCAGTGACAATGACATAATGGGTGAGTGTGGCTGTGAGACTCCGCCTTCTTTGTGATGTAAATCTCCTCCAGATTTTGCTCAGTTTTGCCAATGAAAATATAAAGACAAAGCAGAACTGTTCATCTCCGATTCAATACACAGTGGCGTTTCATTTCTGAATCTGCGTTTTGATCGAATCGGGTGAACCAATGATTCAATAGACCATAAAGAGAGCCGTTTACTTCAGTCCTGAATGAATCAGCCGTTCGAACGAATCGAATGAATGAATGATCAATGACTTCCTCCAGTTCATTTCTTTTGTTCAGTCCGTCAAGGTCAGACGGGAGTAAAAACATGCGGTGAGAAAACAGCAGTTCAGAAAGCATCTGATCGTAGTGATGTGGATATGTTTAGGGCTGTTGATTTAACATGTTAATTAGATTAATTAGTTACGGTACAAAATAACGCGTTAAAATTATTAACGCATTTAATGCACTTGCCCTGCCCCAGACGTAGGTCATCTTACATTTCATACAGTGAAAGAATATGATGCAGGGCAACAACTCACTGTATGATGAAGAATGTATCTAAAATTCAAGATATGGGGCAAAAATGCCCGTTTTAGTCTACAGGGGTTTTTACACCGGGCACGTTTGTTGTGGTCCGCGTCAGAGCGTGATTGTTCCCGCCGGTGCTGTGCGCGAATACACATATACATGCAGGCTCACTCTCGCTCGCATCCAAGGTAAATCATCAACACTATCATCCCTTACATGTGTTTTATTGAACTAAATACACCGTCATCTGATAAAACCAAGCGGCACCTCCCCCAGTTTCTCTTGAAGCCAACACAGAAGTGACTTAACCTGAAATTCATCGAGTGGCCGCTAGGGACAGGCTCCAGAAGGGAGCAGAATCTCATTGAGCTCCATGTTAAAATGCCCAACTTTACAGCAGAAAAAAACATGTTTACAGACTGGTACAAATGGTTTTGGTCTATACAGCTCATTTTGCCCTTCATGACAACTGTGAGGGGGGTGAATTTTTTTTATAACTCATTCGTTTAAATAATATAAAGCCTTAAAGTTCTGCATAATTAAGGGTGTGGCCACTTTGAGTGACAGGTGGATTGCCGTTTGTCTGCTGTCTATTAGTCATCACGTCACCTCAGCTCCGCCCACGCCCCGCCTCTTTGCCCATTGTCAGTTATCTGGGAATGACGCGCTGCCAAGATGACAACGGCTGACTTTGAGGCTTCAAAACTGCCTTTCAGAAACCTATGGATGACCTCACAGACACACGTCCATATTTTTTTACAGTCTATGGATAAAGCACATGCACAGGTTACTTTTCTTGCGCACCCGAGTCCGTGTTGCTTTCACATTCACGTGAATCGCGGCACAGTTTGAGCGCAAGTTGTGCAACCGAACTCAGACCAGCTCCTTCAGGCAGTCTCGGGTTCAGTTCCCCTGAGCTCAGCTCACCCGGGTCACATGACCGCTTTCACATTACCAATGTTTCATGTGAACCGTGCCCCGTTTCGAACTAAACTGACAGTGTGCAAACGCCCTCACATTTACATCATGATATACAGTATAAGCAATATCACACGAGTAACGAGTGCAATATCACACGAGTTCTGTTGTTCTGTCCAGAATAGCACGAGACCAGTGCAAATGCGATACTGATCTTATACAACACTTTCATAAAATAAATAAGTTAATATTGTGTTGTTTTAGACACAATATTGTCTGTTTTGCTCAGTTTTGCCAATGAAAATACAAAGACAAAGCAGAACTGTTCGTCTCCGTCTCTTTCATTTCTGAATCTGCGCTTTGATCGAATCGGGTGAACCAATGATTCAATAGACCATAAAGAGAGCCGTTTACTTCAGTCCTGAATGAATCAGCCGTTTGAACGAATCGAATGAATGAATGATCAGTGACTTCCTCCATTAGACATTACCGCCACCTACTGGCAGTTTTAGTTTCTAATTTAGAGTATAATTTCATATTTCCATATTAATAAAAACAAACATTAAAGGTATAGTTCACCCAAAAATATTTCTTTCTGAAGCTACTTTTTGTAATGTCTATTAGATTTTTTTTACACAATAATGACTTTAAATTATCTTTTGGGAGCAATTTCTCAGCCAAATTTGATGTGCGATTAATTAGATTAATTAATCTCCACATCGTGTAATTAATTAGATTAAAAATTGTAATCGATTGACAGCCCTAGTTTATTTACACAGCACTTTATACAATAGATTGCTTTAAAACAGCAGCTTCACAGTGTCGCTTCAGTTTCTACTATAAAGCGGCTCTCCAGTGTGTTCATGGTTTTACCCGACAGACTGAACAGAAGAAATGAACCAGAGAACATGTACACCTCAAAGAAGGCGGAGCCTTAGAGCCACACCCACCTATTATGTCATCGTCACTGACCAATGACAGTTTAGAGGTGTTCACCTGTTGTTCTTCATCTCTGACCTGTGTTTGATCTTGAGCGGTTCTTCCTCGTACAGGCCGTTCACAAGGACATAGGCGCCGCCCTTGAAGCTCGAGTGAAACTCCACAGGCATGCTCAGTCTGCAGAACACCATGTCAGCGTTGCTGTTCTGCGTCCCAAACGTCTTATGGCTGACTTTCAGGCAGGGCGGGCTGTCGACGGTCCCGTCGATTCTGGTGACCTGCAAACATGACGAGATTCAAACGCTGCTCATACAAAACCTGCATAAAGAAAGAAAACAGGATGCGTTCTGGAACATCTCCATCCGAATTGATACGAATGACCCTTTTTAGGAACAAAAGCAGTTCATTAAGTTTCGATTAAAAGGTCCATTCATAGCGTTCAACCAGTGGGATACTGAGAGCAAAGAGTCACCGACCAATAATCAATCCAGCTCGTCCTCACCGCGATGTGATGATGGTCTTTCGGCACATTGAAGAAGGTGGGCAGGCGTTTGCTGAACCACATGGTGACCTCACGGTTCATGTTGACGGCGAACGGTTCGAAGCCCTCCTGAAGACCACACATGGTGTAGTACTTAAACGTGCTGGCGTCCTTCCCAAGATTCATGCGGCCCACCTGAGAAAGGCCTAAACTACAGACGGGGATGAAGCCTAGAAGAGAAGAGGACGGTTTTGTTTTCAGGGGTCGTTAATGGCTCGTTTCCACTGAGCGGTACGGTCCAGTACAGTTCGGTACGCAATTTTTGGCATTTCCATTCCGTTACCCTAATTCCGAACAGTACCACTTTTTTGGCACCCTTCAATTGGGGTTCCTAGCGCAGTAGTCCGGTACTAAAGGGTGGAGCTAGACTCACTGAGGAACGCTGATTGGTTGACAGAGAATCGTCACTTGCGCATGCTACAAGGGCAGGGTTCTAGGGATGTAACGATTCACTCAGAGCCGGTTGAAAATCGATACAAATGTGTGACGATTCAAGTTGGTTGAGATGTTAAACGAATCGCGATACACATTTTAAACAGCAGGGACGCTGAAACCATACTGTGACCTCGCTTTACAGGCACGATAGCAATGAGCAAGTTGTAGCTAGCGTTACGAACTGTGCGTGCACACTGGCGCGAAGAAGAGTGAATTTAGTGAATGTTTTCAGTTCATTCATATGGAAGATGAGCGCACCCGTGTGCACGTGCCGTCAAACGGAAGCATGGCGACGGCAAGCACGTTGACTCATTCAAATCAGAGGTGTGGCGGCATTTTGACTTTCCGACGACTAATAATCACCACAGAGAGAGTCTCAGTCACCTCCATCTGCATTTACAAAGATAACAGGCCAAACCACTGACCGGAGGATTTGCAGCCCCACTCGCGGCGTCGAGGGCGATTGCCATGGCGATCACGTGGTGTTTTCACAGCGAAAGATAGAAGGCTGTTTTCTGCCGTAGTAAACGGATTCCAGGCTCTTCCTCATCAAGATGATGATACAAATTATAATTACAATCTTGCCTTTATAACAATGAAACCCCTGTCACTGTTGTACTTAACTTGTACCTAGTCTTGTTATTCCTGCTCTTCTTCAGGACGAGGGTGAAGAAGCGGAAACACCTCCTCCCAGGAAAACACCACTGGAAGATCTCCTTGAAGGGACTTTTTAAGGATTTGTTTTAAAATTTCCATCAAGTTATTTTTTGACACAAAATATATATTAAAATTTTACAAAGAAATATGCAGAATTTTGTCTGAGAAATAAAAGGACACTTTCATTTTATAATTTGTCAAATCTCATTTTGTTAAAAAAAAAAAATCGTGAGAGAATTGTATCGTGAAATTAGTATCGCGAGTTGAGTGAATCGTTACATCCCTGCAGGGTTCCCGCTCTTTTTCAGCGATCATTTTCCAGGACTTTTTAAATTTTACTACGACGGGAATAAAAGACAAGGATCATGCCAGATATTGCTCTGTAAGTCTTTAAAAGGTGTACAGTTTATTGCCATGACTTAACTATAAAATCAGTTTTTAATATGAGCTCTTAATCATACATAAAACAGAATAAACCGTCACAGAATAACAAGAAAAAAAGTAATTGCGACTTTTTATCTCGCTAGTCTGAATTTTTCCTCGCAATTCCGAGTTTATAAGTCAGAATTGCCAGATATAAATTCTGTCTTTATAACACAACTGCTTATATCTCGCAATTCTGACTTTATAACTCGCAATTGCGAGTTTATATCAAAACTATGTGATTAGGTAGCTTAACCAGTTAACATTGCATACATTGAGCAGTTAATAACATTATCTATAACCGCTGTGAGTGGCAACACAAGACTAAACATCATCACTGAAAACACTCCTCTCACGTGTCGAAACTCATCCTGAACATCACACTTTCTGTAACTAGCGGTAGTGTTTTGGGCCAGTGATAAACTCTTTGTACTCGGCTAAAGAATTTCTTTTCCAGGACATTTTACATTTTCTCTAATTTTCCAGGTTTTCCAGGATGAGTGGGAACCCTGAAGCGGCAACACAAGAGGCGCAATTTTTTAATATACAGTTGAAATACAATACTACTGTTATTGTGTCAGGAAATGTAGTTTTAAGAGTTTTTCAGGCGAGAATGCACTTGTTTAAAGCTCGAATCTGTGGTTTATTTATAAAGACAGGGCTATTTGAAAAATGTGATCTGCCGTTTTCTGAGTTGTGAGATCCAGGCGCTCAGCGCTCATTAATAACAGCCTTTCCTCGGCTAGTCCTTCTGATGTCTCTGTAGTGGTTAACAGCGTTCATTTCGTTGACGAATAATTTTCGTCATAATTTGCGAAAACGAGACGATAACTAAATAAAAACCAGTTTTGGATGACAAAAACTATGAGGAAAATCTACTGTCATTTTCGTCAACGAATAAAAACGAGATGAAAATGTTATGGAGGGCCGATTAGGGACGAGATCCCGTCAGAACTGATGTCCTGTGTAACAGATGCGCACATTTGAGTTGTAACGTGCGTATCTAACGGCGGGAAAACACGGAGCTGTTGAGCTTCTACAGGCTCACGCGACAGCGCTTCAGAGCGGCTCAATCAATGAATAACACACATTTATGACAGGGAATTGTTTATGAACTAATGCTGAGGAATAATGACTGTTTACTTTACGATGTTTATATGGTAATATGGTTTAGACGGTTGTAACAATGCATATTTTATCTCCCTCATCTGAACTGCAATGAGCAGACATTTCAAAATAAGAGTCCTGGTGTATTTCAAGCTTGTTTATAATTAAAAGTCACACATTATATATAAATTTTTGGTTACACAATAAACTGTATTTAATTTCATTCCCATTTAATTCATAGTCAGGAGGAAAGACTAAGAGCAGTATTTGACACATTATTCAATAAAGTATCAGGGTTATAATAGTTTACTAAAACCATTAAAAAATATTCATTACTTGAAATTAAATAAATGTTAACTGAAATAAAAAAAATAAACTTTAGCTTAACCTGATATACTAACTAAAACAGAAATACAACATTATAAAAACTATAAAGATGTTTTTAAAAAACAAACAAAAAAGGTAATTGAGCTCTTTTTCGTGTATTTTTACGCTTGAACGGTCAAAAACACAATTATTTCAAAATGTCAGTTCTGACATGTATTCAAGTAACAGTCGGTTATGTGATGCTTAAATGCTCAATTAATGCATTACAGTTTAACTAAACTCATTAGAATTTAGTCGGCTAAAACTAGACTAAAACTAAATTAAAATTTGCTGTCAAAATTAACACTGGTGGTTAAACATGAGATATAATTCGTCTTGTGCAGATCTAACGGCCGATCTCTGGTCTCATGAATCTATATTTTGTTCCCTGGCAAATCGTTTGGGCAAAGTGAAGTTTCATAACTTTATATTTTTAGGCAACTAGAGCGCTAACTCTGTATGTTTGACTGAATTGTTATACTTTTATAATGGCTATTACTGATAACTGACATGTAACAAAAAGAGACAGTTGTGTTTTTATTTAATAATTTATTACAGTGAAGATAATCAGAGCACATATTGCCTGGATCACATATTAATGTTTAATATTTTAAAAATGTAAACGAATAGAGACAGCTAGGGTTGTGTTTTATATTTTGTTTTGTTATAACTATACATGCCGTGAAGATAATCAATGTACGCTATGCCTGAACCACATTTGTGTGGCTATTGTTTAAGATTTTTTTTAAATGAAAAGGAAATGCGGCAGAGTGGTGTTTTATTACATATTTCGTTTTATTGTGGCCTAAAATATACATACAGAACCGGAGTAGCAGAGCGAGCTGAGTGACGCTATCGAGAACGCGGCTGTACATTCGCAGAATTACCAGAGTCGCGTCCTCTGGAGTTCGTTTTCCCGAGTCGGACTTGGCAAGTCTGAACTTTGCGTACTTGGTATTGAGAAACGCCTAATGTCAGTGCTTGTGTTCTTGTGACAAACAGCCACATGCCGAGAAGCAAGAACAAGATCTGCTGTATGTCCTGTGTCGCTTTCTTCTTCGAAAATGACGTCGATCGCTAATTTGACACCACCACGTCTAAGAAGTAAGGGTACTGTTGGTGGTGGAAACGCAAGCCGGATCAGGGTTTACCGCCCCGTACCGTACCGTACCGTACCGTACCGCACCGCTCGGTGGAAACGAGCCATATGGCATTGAAATCACATTAGATGATGCTCTCTCTAACCGTCATCAATGTCAAAGTCAGCGAAACACAGCTCAGAGCCCTTGTTGGTGATCAGGATTTCTCCGTTCAGGGTGAAGATCATGGATTTGTCCTCCATGTTGATCATACAGCCCACAACGTCGCCCGAGTGCCAGCAGCGGCCGAAGAGACGGCTGCCCATGTGGAGCCGATGACCCTGTGAGACATCAGAAACCACTCTAAGACGCTTCCAAAACGCCTCCAATAGTCCGATGATCCGCTCTGCACAGGTCTGAGTGAACTCACCCGATGGCCATCAAAGACATACGCCTGGTCATCCGTTCCCAGCTCCACGTCGGGTTTGCAGCCGGGTCGAGCCCAGCCCACCCGCATGTCTCCGCCCGTCACCGCCTCAAACTCGAAATACCACTTCCCCGTCGTCACCGCGTACGTCCGCTCCACACGGAAGAAGCGGATCTTATCGATACTCAGCCTCTCCACCACATGACCTGCTCAGAGAAGACCCGTGAGAGAGCCAACACACAGTCGACTAGCATAAACTACCACCATCATCTGTGACTGTAACATCAAAACCCAGTGTTGATTGTCTTTTACTGCTCTTCTATGTAAACTGATGTAAGATGAACGTCTGAGATGAATGTTTAGCCCACTGAATTGGACAAAATGACTGATTATAAATATTTCCCATCATGTTTTGATGTTTTCATTTGCATATCTGCAGTAAACAGCGCTAGTCAGCACTAGTTAAACAGCGCTAGTCAGCACTAGTTAAACAGCGCTAGTCAGCACTAGTTAAACAGCGCTAGTCAGCACTAGTTAATCAGCGCTAGTCAGCACTAGTTAATCAGCGCTAGTCAGCACTAGTTAAACAGCGTTAGTCAGCACTAGTTAAACAGCGTTAATCAGCGTTAGTCAGCACTAGTTAAACAGCACTAGTCAGCACTAGTTAAACAGCGCTAAGCTAGTCAGCACTAGTTAAACAGCGTTAAACAGCGCTAGTCAGCACTAGTTAAACAGCGCTAGTCAGCACTAGTTAAACAGCGTTAATCAGCGTTAGTCAGCACTAATTAAACAGCGTTAGTCAGCACTAGTTAAACAGCGCTAGTCAGCACTAGTTAATCAGCGCTAGTCAGCACTAGTTAAACAGCGTTAATCAGCGTTAGTCAGCACTAGTTAAACAGCGCTAGTCAGCACTAGTTAATCAGCGCTAGTCAGCGTTAGTAAGCACTAGTTAAACAGCGCTAGTCAGCACTAGTTAAACAGCGCTAGTCAGCACTAGTTAAACAGCGTTAGTCAGCACTAGTTAAACAGCACTAGTCAGCACTAGTTAAGCGTTAGTCAGCACTAGTTAAACAGCGTTAATCAGCGTTAGTCAGCACTAATTAAACAGCGCTAGTCAGCACTAGTTAAACAGCGCTAGTCAGCACTAGTTAATCAGCGTTAGTCAGCACTAGTTAAACAGCGCTAGTCAGCACTAGTTAAACAGCATTAGTCAGCACTAGTTAAACAGCGCTAGTCAGCACTAGTTAAACAGCGTTAAACAGCGCTAGTCAGCACTAGTTAATCAGAGTTAGTCAGCACTAATTAAACAGCGTTAGTCAGCACTAGTTAAACAGCGCTAGTCAGCACTAGTTAATCAGCGCTAGTCAGCACTAGTTAATCAGCGCTAGTCAGCACTAGTTAAACAGCGTTAATCAGCGTTAGTCAGCACTAGTTAAACAGCGCTAGTCAGCACTAGTTAATCAGCGCTAGTCAGCGTTAGTAAGCACTAGTTAAACAGCGCTAGTCAGCACTAGTTAAACAGCGTTAGTCAGCACTAGTTAAACAGCACTAGTCAGCACTAGTTAAGCGTTAGTCAGCACTAGTTAAACAGCGTTAATCAGCACTAATTAAACAGCGCTAGTCAGCACTAGTTAAACAGCGCTAGTCAGCACTAGTTAATCAGCGTTAGTCAGCACTAGTTAAACAGCGCTAGTCAGCACTAGTTAAACAGCGTTAAACAGCGCTAGTCAGCACTAGTTAAACAGCGTTAATCAGCGTTAGTCAGCACTAATTAAACAGCGTTAGTCAGCACTAGTTAAACAGCGCTAGTCAGCACTAGTTAATCAGCGCTAGTCAGCGTTAGTAAGCACTAGTTAATCAGCGCTAGTCAGCGTTAGTAAGCACTAGTTAAACAGCGCTAGTCAGCACTAGTTAAACAGCGTTAGTCAGCACTAGCTAAACAGCACTAGTCAGCACTAGTTAAGCGTTAGTCAGGACTAGTTAAACAGCGTTAGTCAGCACTAGTTAAACAGCGTTAATCAGCGTTAGTCAGCACTAATTAAACAGCACTAGTCAGCACTAGTTAAACAGCGCTAGTCAGCACTAGTTAATCAGCGTTAGTCAGCACTAGTTAAACAGCGCTAGTCAGCACTAGTTAAACAGCGTTAAACAGCGCTAAACAGCGCTAGTCAGCACTAGTTAAACAGCGTTAAACAGCGCTAGTCAGCACTAGTTAAACAGCGTTAATCAGCGTTAGTCAGCACTAATTAAACAGCGTTAGTCAGCACTAGTTAAACAGCGCTAGTCAGCACTAGTTAATCAGCGCTAGTCAGCACTAGTTAAACAGCGCTAGTCAGCACTAGTTAATCAGCGCTAGTCAGCGTTAGTAAGCACTAGTTAAACAGCGCTAGTCAGCACTAGTTAAACAGCGTTAGTCAGCACTAGCTAAACAGCACTAGTCAGCACTAGTTAAGCGTTAGTCAGCACTAGTTAAACAGCGTTAGTCAGCACTAGTTAAACAGCGTTAATCAGCGTTAGTCAGCACTAATTAAACAGCACTAGTCAGCACTAGTTAAACAGCGCTAGTCAGCACTAGTTAATCAGCGTTAGTCAGCACTAGTTAAACAGCGCTAGTCAGCACTAGTTAAACAGCGTTAAACAGCGTTAAACAGCGCTAGTCAGCACTAGTTAAACAGCGTTAATCAGCGTTAGTCAGCACTAATTAAACAGCGTTAGTCAGCACTAGTTAAACAGCGCTAGTCAGCACTAGTTAATCAGCGCTAGTCAGCACTAGTTAAACAGCGTTAATCAGCGTTAGTCAGCACTAGTTAATCAGCGCTAGTCAGCGTTAGTAAGCACTAGTTAAACAGCGCTAGTCAGCACTAGTTAAACAGCGTTAGTCAGCACTAGTTAAACAGCACTAGTCAGCACTAGTTAAGCGTTAGTCAGCACTAGTTAAACAGCGCTAGTCAGCACTAGTTAATCAACGCTAGTCAGCACTAGTTAATCAGCGCTAGTCAGCACTAGTTAAACAGCGTTAGTCAGCACTAGTTAAACAGGGCTAGTCAGCACTAGTTAATCAGCGCTAGTCAGCACTAGTTAATCAGCGCTAGTCAGTACTAGTTAAACAGCGCTAGTCAGCACTAGTTAAACAGCGTTAGTCAGCACTAGTTAATCAGCGCTAGTCAGCACTAGTTAAACAGCGCTAGTCAGCACTAGTTAATCAGCGCTAGTCAGCACTAGTTAATCAGCGCTAGTCAGCACTAGTTAATCAGCGCTAGTCAGCACTAGTTAAACAGCGCTAGTCAGCACTAGTTAATCAGCGCTAGTCAGCACTAGTTAATCAGCGCTAGTCAGCACTAGTTAATCAGCGCTAGTCAGCACTAGTTAATCAGCGCTAGTCAGCACTAGTTAAACAGCGCTAGTCAGCACTAGTTAATCAGCGTTAGTCAGCACTAGTTAAACAGCGCTAGTCAGCACTAGTTAAACAGCGTTAAACAGCGTTAAACAGCGCTAGTCAGCACTAGTTAAACAGCGTTAATCAGCGTTAGTCAGCACTAATTAAACAGCGTTAGTCAGCACTAGTTAAACAGCGCTAGTCAGCACTAGTTAATCAGCGCTAGTCAGCACTAGTTAAACAGCGTTAATCAGCGTTAGTCAGCACTAGTTAATCAGCGCTAGTCAGCGTTAGTAAGCACTAGTTAAACAGCGCTAGTCAGCACTAGTTAAACAGCGTTAGTCAGCACTAGTTAAACAGCACTAGTCAGCACTAGTTAAGCGTTAGTCAGCACTAGTTAAACAGCGCTAGTCAGCACTAGTTAATCAACGCTAGTCAGCACTAGTTAATCAGCGCTAGTCAGCACTAGTTAAACAGCGTTAGTCAGCACTAGTTAAACAGGGCTAGTCAGCACTAGTTAATCAGCGCTAGTCAGCACTAGTTAATCAGCGCTAGTCAGCACTAGTTAAACAGCGCTAGTCAGCACTAGTTAAACAGCGTTAGTCAGCACTAGTTAATCAGCGCTAGTCAGCACTAGTTAAACAGCGCTAGTCAGCACTAGTTAATCAGCGCTAGTCAGCACTAGTTAATCAGCGCTAGTCAGCACTAGTTAAACAGCGCTAGTCAGCACTAGTTAATCAGCGCTAGTCAGCACTAGTTAATCAGCGCTAGTCAGCACTAGTTAAACAGCGCTAGTCAGCACTAGTTAATCAGCGCTAGTCAGCACTAGTTAATCAGTGCTAGTCAGCACTAGTTAATCAGCGCTAGTCAGCACTAGTTAAACAGCGCTAGTCAGCACTAGTTAATCAGCGCTAGTCAGCGTTAGTAAGCACTAGTTAAACAGCGCTAGTCAGCACTAGTTAAACAGCGTTAGTCAGCACTAGCTAAACAGCACTAGTCAGCACTAGTTAAGCGTTAGTCAGCACTAGTTAAACAGCGTTAGTCAGCACTAGTTAAACAGCGTTAATCAGCGTTAGTCAGCACTAATTAAACAGCACTAGTCAGCACTAGTTAAACAGCGCTAGTCAGCACTAGTTAATCAGCGTTAGTCAGCACTAGTTAAACACCGCTAGTCAGCACTAGTTAAACAGCGCTAGTCAGCACTAGTTAAACAGCGTTAAACAGCGTTAAACAGCGCTAGTCAGCACTAGTTAAACAGCGTTAATCAGCGTTAGTCAGCACTAATTAAACAGCGTTAGTCAGCACTAGTTAAACAGCGCTAGTCAGCACTAGTTAATCAGCGCTAGTCAGCACTAGTTAAACAGCGTTAATCAGCGTTAGTCAGCACTAGTTAATCAGCGCTAGTCAGCGTTAGTAAGCACTAGTTAAACAGCGCTAGTCAGCACTAGTTAAACAGCGTTAGTCAGCACTAGTTAAACAGCACTAGTCAGCACTAGTTAAGCGTTAGTCAGCACTAGTTAAACAGCGCTAGTCAGCACTAGTTAATCAGCGCTAGTCAGCACTAGTTAATCAGCGCTAGTCAGCACTAGTTAAACAGCGTTAGTCAGCACTAGTTAAACAGGGCTAGTCAGCACTAGTTAATCAGCGCTAGTCAGCACTAGTTAATCAGCGCTAGTCAGCACTAGTTAATCAGCGCTAGTCAGCACTAGTTAAACAGCGTTAGTCAGCACTAGTTAATCAGCGCTAGTCAGCACTAGTTAAACAGCGCTAGTCAGCACTAGTTAATCAGCGCTAGTCAGCACTAGTTAATCAGCGCTAGTCAGCACTAGTTAAACAGCGCTAGTCAGCACTAGTTAAACAGCGCTAGTCAGCACTAGTTAATCAGCGCTAGTCAGCACTAGTTAATCAGCGCTAGTCAGCACTAGTTAAACAGCGCTAGTCAGCACTAGTTAATCAGCGCTAGTCAGCACTAGTTAAACAGCGCTAGTCAGCACTAGTTAAACAGCGTTAGTCAGCACTAGTTAGTGTCCTGCTGTCAGTGAAACGCCATGTGTCCAGATATCATATCAGATTTGTTTTTGCCTGTGACAGTAAGTTCTAAAAAAATACAAAACTATAAAAGAAAAAAAATACTTTTGCTTGTTGGTATGGAATGCCAAAGCTGCCAAAAAAAACCTAAATACTCATATACAAAAAATAATAAATAAATAAACAAATAAACAAAGGAATGTAAAAAGAAAAGAATGAATAAACTTTAATTAAAAATTAATTAACTAAATTAATATGAATAAAAAACATTAAAAAATATACAAAGAAAAGTAAAAAACAAAATTAAATAAATAAAAAAACAAATATAAATAAATATACAAAGAAATGAAAAACAAACAAAAATAAAGAAATGTACAAAGAAATGTTAAAAATAAATACATGTATAAAGAAAAGTAAAATAAATAAATGTAAAAAACACAAAATTAATAAATATACAAAGGAATGTAAAAAAATCTAAAATAAATAAATAAATATAAAAAGAAATGTAAAAAAATAAATACACAAAGAAATTAAAAAAAATAAAAATTAATAAATAAACAAATGTAAAAATGAAAAATAAATAAATATGCAAAAGAATGTAAAAAAAAAAAATCTAAAATAAATGAATAAATAAATAAATATAAAAAGAAATGTAAAAAAATAAAACAAAATGTCAAAAATAGATAAATGTACAAATAAAAGTAAAATACTGAGATCAAAGTTGTTAGAAGAAAGCGTTTGAGACGTAATATAAAGTTCCAGATTTCTGTGAAATAATGGCTTATGTATAATTTTCTCGTGTCTCACCCCCGTCCTGGTCGGGCGGCTCGACGTTGTATCCGTATCCGATCAGCGTGCGTATGGCTTCCCGGAGGCTGTCGCGGTTCGACTTCTTGGTGCGCTCATCGAGTAAAGCATACGGCACCAGTCGAGGGTTGCGCTTGCTCTTCACATCCTGCAGAGAGAGAGAGACGCTGCCATTGGCTCTGAGGGAAAATCACCACAGGCCGCTCTTTGTTCTGATTGGACGCTCAGCGCTTCAAGCTAATTGAGGAATTAATTGGCCGTTTGTCTTCATGTTGTGATGTTTAATTGTGAGGCTGTTCTACAGGGACATGCAGTTTGATATCCCAGAACGCTGTGGGCTTCACACCTGCTGTATGCCGTAGGTCCAGCCCTGTTTGATGCGGTCTTTGGCCCAGACGTTGTGAGCGTTTTCCGCCAGTTTATCCACCAGCAGCTCCTGCGCGGCGCTCAGTTTGACGTCGGTCAGGTCCAGCGGTGTGGGCTTATAGCCGTTAGACATCATGTAGCTGCAGAGAGACGTCACACACACTAGTCAAACGTTAATCCTTCTAGTTCAGGGTTTTTCAAACGTTTAGACGCCACAGACCCCAAATATGAGCATCCTCGTGTGAGGGACCCCATCCTGAAATCTAACAGACATCTGTCTTTTATAAACACATTTAATAAACTAAAAAATGTATATTATATATCTAACATTAGTTTCTATTAAGTTACTTTATTATATATCTTTTCTACTCACTATAAGAATATACTGGACAATCGATTAATCGCATCCAAAATAAAAGTTTGTTTACACATAATATATGTGTGTGTGTACTGTGTATAATTATTATGTGTATATAAATACACACACGCATGAATATATTTAAGAAATATTCGCATGTATATACTGTATATATATTTATATAATTTATCTTTTTTCGATTGCCCAGCACTAATATATATATATATTTTCTCAAACGTTTGCACGTTTATTTAGGCTAATTTATTTACCTATTTGAAAATTATTATTATTATTATTATTATATTCACATTTTACAGTTTTACTCTAGGCTTTTCCACATATATTTATTTTAATTGTATCATACTTTTTTCCTTTCTTTTTAAATTTTCTTTATCATATGGTAATTTAACATTCAATCATTTATTTATTGAATCTAATATATTTGTTTACTTAATTTTTTTTCTAGACTTAAAAGCAACTTTATAAATAAGTAATTGATTAAATTTATAATAAATATTTAAATTTTATTTTTTTACATGTTTTATCATATGATAATTTAATAAATTATTTTAATAAAAATTTTTTTTTACATTTTCATGTTTTCTCTCTAGACGTTTCCCCGGACCCCTGTCACTCCTGTGCGGCCCCTGAGGGCCCCGGACCCCAGTCACTCCTGTGCGGCCCCTGAGGGCCCCGGACCCCTGTCACTCCTGTGCGGCCCCTGTGCGGCCCCTGAGGGCCCCGGACCCCAGTCACCCCTGTGCGGCCCCTGAGGGCCCCGGACCCCAGTCACTCCTGTGCGGCCCCTGAGGGCCCCGGACCCCTGTCACTCCTGTGCGGCCCCTGAGGGCCCCGGACCCCTGTCACTCCTGTGCGGCCCCTGAGGGCCCCGGACCAGTCACTCCTGTGCGGCCCCTGAGGGCCCCGGACCCCTGTCACTCCTGTGCGGCCCCTGAGGGCCCCGGACCCCTGTCACTCCTGTGCGGCCCCTGAGGACCCCGGACCCCAGTTTGAAAACCCCTGCTCTAGTTAACATTTACCATGACAGAAATGAGCTGGAAAATCAGTGCAACTCTTAATTCACCAGAAGAAAATAATTGTAAAGAAGGGTTATTACTGTTAAAAACATGTTTGTTAATTGAAATAAAAATTGAAATAAAGCTGAAAAAAATATATCCATACATTTTTGATTGAAAATAACTTATATTAAATAAAAATGATAAGTGCTGCCTTGGCTGAAGCTGTAAAATTACTATCTGCACTGGAAATAAATAACTAAAACTGAAATAAAAATTACACCTAGATAGTGATATAAAACAAAACAAAAACATAAAAACGGCAAAAGCACATCATAATAGTATATAAATAATACTAAAATAACACTGTTGTAAAGAACAGTTATTTAACTACAACTATTAAAAACATTTTTCTTATTTGAAATGAAATTAATAAAAAAATATATATATTCAATTAAAAAACACTTACACTAAACAAATATGATAAGTGCTGCCTTGGCTGAAGCTGTAAAATTACTAACTGCACTGAAAATAAATAAACTAAAAAGAAATTAACTAAATAAATCTAAAAATGTATTAATCAAAAAATGTATAAAAATGAAAATAAAATGAAAACTGAAAATATAAAAGAGAATTCAAATTAATAATAAAAACTGTAACAGTACTGTTTATAAATAATACTTAAGGCGGTTGTAAAGATGAAAGAGTGATGCTATTAAAACTTGTGGAGGACCATGTGCTTCTCTTCCCTTAAATGCTTTAATGGCTCATATAAACATAAGCAGATAATCTGAGATCGCTATGAATCCGCTTCATGTTACAGACTGTCATTGTTCAGAGCTTTATAGGCTGGAAATGAGTGTCATGTTCTGAAATGAGCATCTGGTGTGGCAGCGCACCATCTGCGGCCATACATCACTTCACACTCACTTCTTCGGGAGTTTGAGTTTTTTCAGCTCCTCTTCAGCGTTGACTTTCACCTGGACCACATGACAACCCAAAGCCAGAAGAGTCCTGAAACACACACAGAAAACACAAAAAAAAAAAACTGGACTGGGACATGTGAGGGGTGTTTGCCATCACAGAGCAAGAGTGTAAGTGGTGGCTAGGGCATTGCTATGTGGTTTCTATGTGGTTTCTTGCAGGTCCAAGTCAAACGGGTGGTTGCCAAGGCATTGCTAAGTGGTTGCTACTTGGTTTCTTGGAGGTCCAAGTCAAACGAGTGGTTGCGAGGGCGTTGCTATGTGGTTTCTAGGTGGTTTCTTAAAGGTCCAAATCAAACTAATGGTTGGCAGGGCGTTGCTAAGTGGTTTCGTACAGGTCCAAGTCAAACGAGTGGTTACCAGGGCATTGCTATGTGGTTGCTAGGTGGTTTCGTACAGGTCCAAGTCAAACGAGTGGTTGCGAGGGCGTTGCTATGTGGTTGCTAGGTGGTTTTGTACAGGTCAAAGTCAAACAAGTGGTTGCCAGGGTGTTGCTAAGTGGTTGCTAGGTGGTTTTGTACAGGTCCAAGTCAAACGAGTGGTTGTGAGGGCGTTGCTATGTGGTTGCTAGGTGGTTTTGTACAGGTCCAAGTCAAACAAGTGGTTGCCAGGGTGTTGCTAAGTGGTTGCTAGGTGGTTTCTTAAAGGTCCAAGTCAAATGAGTGTTTGCCAGGGTGTTACTATGTGGTTGCGAGGTGGTTTCTTAAAGGTCCAAATCAAACTAATGGTTGGCAGGGCGTTGCTAAGTGGTTTCGTACAGGTCCAAGTCAAACGAGTGGTTACCAGGGCATTGCTATGTGGTTGCTAGGTGGTTTCGTACAGGTCCAAGTCAAACGAGTGGTTGCGAGGGCGTTGCTATGTGGTTGCTAGGTGGTTTTGTACAGGTCAAAGTCAAACAAGTGGACCTGTCCAGGTCCAAGTGAAATGAGTGGTTGCCAGGGTGTTGCTATGTGGTTTCTTACAGGCCCAAGTCAAATGAGTGGTTACCAGGGCATTGCTATGTGGTTGCTAGGTGGTTTCGTACAGGTCCAAATCAAAAAAGTGGTTGCCAGGGCGTTGCTAAGTAGTTTCGTACAGGTCCAAGTCAAACGAGTGGTTACCAGGGCATTGCTATGTGGTTGCTAGGTGGTTTCGTACAGGTCCAAGTCAAACGAGTGGTTGCGAGGGCGTTGCTATGTGGTTGCTAGGTGGTTTTGTACAGGTCAAAGTCAAACAAGTGGTTGCCAGGGTGTTGCTAAGTGGTTGCTAGGTGGTTTTGTACAGGTCCAAGTCAAACGAGTGGTTGCGAGGGCGTTGCTATGTGGTTGCTAGGTGGTTTTGTACAGGTCCAAGTCAAACAAGTGGTTGCCAGGGTGTTGCTAAGTGGTTGCTAGGTGGTTTCTTAAAGGTCCAAGTCAAATGAGTGTTTGCCAGGGTGTTACTATGTGGTTGCGAGGTGTTTTTTTGCAGGTCCAAGTGAAATGAGTGGTTGCCAGGGTGTTGCTATGTGGTTTCTTACAGGCCCAAGTCAAATGAGTGGTTACCAGGGCATTGCTATGTGGTTGCTAGGTGGTTTCGTACAGGTCCAAATCAAAAAAGTGGTTGCCAGGGCGTTGCTAAGTAGTTTCGTACAGGTCCAAGTCAAACGAGTGGTTACCAGGGCATTGCTAAGTGGTTGGTAGTTGGTTTTTTAAAGGTCCAAGTCAAACGAGTGGTTACCAGGGCGTTGCTATGTGGTTGTTAGGTGGTTTCTTACAGGTCCAAGTCAAACGAGTGGTTGCTAGGTTGTTGCCATGTGGTTGCTAGGTGGTTTGTTACAGGTCAAAGAAAAATGAGTGGTTGCTAGGTGGTTTCTTAAAGGTCCAAATTAAACGAGTGGTTGCCAGGGTGTTGTTAAGTGGTTGTTAGGTGGTTTCTTACAGGTCCAAGTCAACAAAGTGGTTGCCATGGCATTGCTATGTGGTTTCTAGGTGGTTTCTTATAGGTCCAAATCAAACAGTGGTTGCCAGGGTGTTGCTATGTGGATGCTAGGTGGTCTCTTACAGGTCCAAGTCAAACGAGTACCTAATGAAGCACTCATCTGAGCACTAGCAGTAGTGATGTTGTCATAAACAGCACCTCTAACAATCCCTTTGTTCTGAGAGATTCTGCTGCACATAAACCATAAGAGGAAACTGCCCTATCAGCAGAGAGGAAATAATGCCGGGAGCAACAGTGTGTGTCATTATAGGTTAATGAAGGTTTGGCAAAACTCATATGAAGGTTAATGATGAAGTTAAGCACACCCAATTCTCAAATCATAAATAGACATAAAACTGAGCTGAGCTGAGCTCTGTGCACCCTACACCACAGTAAGAGATCGAAACACAGCCGTTCTGAGGGTAAAACACACAGATTTCACACTTCTTCAAGATGGATTGTGGTTCTGTATCATTTCTGATGCTGTGTTTTTAAAGAAGTGGAGAAAACGTTGGATACACACACACATACATACACACACGCGTGTGTGCTGGTCTTACTTCAGTGTTTCTGTGGACATCTGTAAGTTGTAGTTCCTCTCGGTTTCTGGCAGTTTGGAGAAATCCACGAGACACGGATGCTGACGCTTGTTATCTTCTCTGATCTGAGGAACGAACACGCACGAATCAGCACGACACACACACGGCAGGAGAGAGAACAACACACGTGATGAGCGTAAGAAAACACACACGTACATCTGGATGAGAGGAGCCACAGGAGACCGGACGCTTACTGGAGATCATCATGACACAGAATGACAGACGCATTCTGCACACGCGCACAGATAACACACCAGAAGCATTGTGGGAATGTCATGGGTGCTGCAGGTCTTTGGGAGGTTTTCATAGAGTTGATGAGCTCTTTCATCAAACACACATGCTACACGTCCCCATAGACAGACACATGCACGATTACATATATTCAGCAGTATTATGGATTGAACTGCACTGACACTATCAGACAAGAACAGAATTTGAATGATCTGAATAATGACTCTCTTGAGCTGAAATTGAGTTTGTGCCATAACTGATGCATTTTGCAACATTACCATGGTTGTTTTCCTGTTTATTACTGTGCTTTAAAACGATCTGCATTGTGTAAAGTGCTATAAAAATAAATCTGAGACAAAAAGCTAGTTTATTTGACTGGGAACCAAAGAGAAAAACCTTAATAAACTGACGTCGCATTAAAAAAACTCAACCGTTTGGGTTGCACGACACTGTACAGGTTGACTGTTATCCTGCCGTCCTACATTAGATCAAACCATCACAAAAGTGCATTCAAGTGATACAGGTTATAGCTTGTTACAGAACAAATCAATAAAGGAGTCAATAATAATTCTAGCTTTATTAAACGTACGGCCCAGTAACTGCAAAATGCCAGAGATCCTGATCAAATGAAATGACGCAAACAACTGTGAAATTAACCCAAGTGAAAGAAACGAGCAGGACCAAACCACAGGTACGTGTGTGTGTGTGCGGTCCAAAACACAGAGAGCTGCACAGACGGCATCAGCGGCACAGTCCTGATGGTAAAGTCATTCTGAAAGATCATTATGATCAAACATGCCTTCTGTTTGTCTGGGGGAATTGTTTTGCTACCTCAAAAAATCCGGCTCACCAAATGATTCACTATAAACTAATTTATAAAGCATAATCCACTCCTTGTTTACTATATAAAATGAAAAGAAAGTCTGATCCTTTTTGTCACCTGTGTAGCAGCGCAAGTCCTGGTACATATGTGCATATGTTCTGGGACTGTCCTCGAACTGAGCAGTTCTGGTCTTCGGTCAGATCTTCTGAGGATCCAATGGTTTTTCCAATGGATTCTTCGCTATCAGTGTCTGTCAATCAAAAGAGGATTCTGTCCGCTGCCCTCACTGCTGCTAAAAAGGTTATCCTGAAAGTGTGGTTGGAACCATCTACCCAGCTATGTGTACTTGGATGTCCTATTTGCTGGACATTGCCCTTTTGGAGTGTACCACAGCTAAAGTGCACAGCGCCACCAGAAGGACAATACAATTTTGGTTGGACCTTATTAAGATTTTATCAAAAATGTTAAAATCTTGAGATGTACTTGGTATCCTTATATATATATGTATACACTCACCTAAAGGATTATTAGGAACACCTGTTCAATTTCTCATTAATGCAATTATCTAATCAACCAATCACATGGCAGTTGCTTCAATGCATTTAGGGGTGTGGTCCTGGTCAAGACAATCTCCTGAACTCCAAACTGAATGTCAGAATGGGAAAGAAAGGTGATTTAAGCAATTTTGAGCGTGGCATGGTTGTTGGTGCCAGACGGGCCGGTCTGAGTATTTCACAATCTGCTCAGTTACTGGGATTTTCACGCACAACCATTTCTAGAGTTTACAAAGAATGGTGTGAAAAGGGAAAAACATCCAGTATGCGGCAGTCCTGTGGGCGAAAATGCCTTGTTGATGCTAGAGGTCAGAGGAGAATGGGCCGACTGATTCAAGCTGATAGAAGAGCAACTTTGACTGAAATAACCACTCGTTACAACCGAGGTATGCAGCAAAGCATTTGTGAAGCCACAACACGCACAACCTTGAGGCGGATGGGCTACAACAGCAGAAGACCCCACCGGGTACCACTCATCTCCACTACAAATAGGAAAAAGAGGCTACAATTTGCACGAGCTCACCAAAATTGTACAGTTGAAGACTGGAAAAATGTTGCCTGGTCTGATGAGTCTCGATTTCTGTTGAGACATTCAGATGGTAGAGTCAGAATTTGGCGTAAACAGAATGAGAACATGGATCCATCATGCCTTGTTACCACTGTGCAGGCTGGTGGTGGTGGTGTAATGGTGTGGGGGATGTTTTCTTGGCACACTTTAGGCCCCTTAGTGCCAATTGGGCATCGTTTAAATGCCACGGCCTACCTGAGCATTGTTTCTGACCATGTCCATCCCTTTATGACCACCATGTACCCATCCTCTGATGGCTACTTCCAGCAGGATAATGCACCATGTCACAAAGCTCGAATCATTTCAAATTGGTTTCTTGAACATGACAATGAGTTCACTGTACTAAAATGGCCCCCACAGTCACCAGATCTCAACCCAATAGAGCATCTTTGGGATGTGGTGGAACGGGAGCTTCGTGCCCTGGATGTGCATCCCACAAATCTCCATCAACTGCAAGATGCTATCCTATCAATATGGGCCAACATTTCTAAAGAATGCTTTCAGCACCTTGTTGAATCAATGCCACGTAGAATTAAGGCAGCTCTGAAGGCGAAAGGGGGTCAAACACAGTATTAGTATGGTGTTCCTAATAATCCTTTAGGTGAGTGTATATATATATATATATATATATATATATTGTTTTGGTCTATTTTTCTAAATTTATTTATATATTTTAATTTTATTAAGTCTTATTTCTATATCTTATGATTGCGGGCGGATATTGGGCTTTGTTGTAAATAGTTACAAATTTAAAATGTCTAATAAATAAAGAATAATGTTTTCACATCCTTCACAGAGAAGGCAAATCGCAATTATGATGATAAATAATGCATAAAATACCAGAAAATCACAATAAAAAGAGCTCAATTTAATTTCATTTGAATAATTGTATATATATATATATATATATATATATATATATATATATATACATATAATACATTTTAATAAAATAATAATTTCATTAAATTATTTAATTTGAATAAATTAACCAATATTTTAATTTAACACTAGAACTACCAAGGCGGTCATTTGGACCATTTTTAAATTTTGCAATGTAATAACTTAATTAAGTTGAAATTAAACCCATATAGCTATAGTACCATGACTTTTCCTAAATGTGTGCATATTTTGTTCTAATATTGTTATTTTATTAAAATTACAAAAGACAAAAGACATCTACGCAGAATGGCCATACTGGTCAAATTGCCCGTACGCATCACAGACGGCGTACGTCGCGCATTATTTCAGTGTTTGCTAGTTTTCCCCGCCGGTGAAGACGCGCGTTCGCAACTTTCTAGTTGTTTTTATATGCTATTGCTACGCTAAAACGTAGCTTTACCTTTGACATGTCAGCAAGAAAGAGATTGACAGGAGCAGAGGTTTTAGTCTCGCTTCAGAGCCCTGTGTTTCCCATTCGTGTGATCCAAACATTTCCAATAACTCCAGAGCGTTGTAAAGTCCAGAAGTCAAAATGTATTGAAAAAAGATAGATCTAATAATTTCCATAATTCACAACATGTTTTTATCTAAAATATTCTTCTTCAATCCATATTTGTTGGCATTTAGATTTTCAAAAACAACATTTTCACTGCGGTGAAAAAAACTTTGATCCATCACTTGCCACACACAAAGCGAGGCACACACCTTTGGGCGGCGATCTAGTAGCTCTTGCCAGTGCTGGCCCTACCTAATAAGAGATATAAGCGGTTGCACAGGGCCCCGTGGCCACCAGGCGTTAAGACAGTAATGCATACGTTTGATAAAGTTTGCTTGTGCCAGTCGTGTGCGTTAATGTTTGAAAATGAAGAGTCGACACTATCAATCTGGTGCAGAGAAGAGGAAAATAGGGAAAAAAGTGAACAAGAGTGTAACAGTTTGAAAAGATATTGTTAAAATGGCGTTTGCTGCATCATGTCTTATTGGTTTAATTCAGCATCCACGAGCGCTTTGAAGACGATGTGCGATGGTATCAGTGTCGTGCATGGCATTGTTATCGTGGGCTCTTTAAAATACGTTAATAATTCTAGATAGCCTACCTTAATATCCCAATTGTTTAGATTTTTAGAACGCATATTAGCTTCTTTTCCATCTACCAGTGCAATTCTACAATGCTGCGCGTTTGCTGCGTGTAAATTCGGTCTGGTTTTCGCATTGATCATCTCCACAAGCAGCAGACGGGCTGAATACAAATGCA
>CM077177.1:41866883-41874383 GCA_039654105.1 Coreius guichenoti | reverse complement strand
ATCCATAAACACATCATATCTAACGCACCGCATCCATAAACACATCATATCTAACGCACCTCATCCATAAACACATCATATCTAACGCACCTCATCCATAAACACATCATATCTAACGCACCGCATCCATAAACACATCATATCTAACGCACCGCATCCATAAACACATCATATCTAACGCACCGCATCCATAAACACATCATATCTAACGCACCGCATCCATAAACACATATCTAACGCACCGCATCCATAAACACATCATATCTAACGCACCGCATCCATAAACACATCATATCTAACGCATCCATAAACACATCATATCTAACGCACCGCATCCATAAACACATCATATCTAACGCACCGCATCCATAAACACATATCTAACGCACCGCATCCATAAACACATCATATCTAACGCACCGCATCCATAAACACATATCTAACGCACCGCATCCATAAACACATCATATCTAACGCACCTCATCCATAAACACATCATATCTAACGCATCCATAAACACATCATATCTAACGCATCCATAAACACATCATATCTAACGCACCGCATCCATAAACACATCATATCTAACGCACCGCATCCATAAACACATCATATCTAACGCACCGCATCCATAAACACATCATATCTAACGCACCGCATCCATAAACACATATCTAACGCACCGCATCCATAAACACATCATATCTAACGCACCGCATCCATAAACACATCATATCTAACGCACCTCATCCATAAACACATCATATCTAACGCACCTCATCCATAAACACATCATATCTAACACACCGCATCCATAAACACTTCATATCTAACGCACCGCATCCATAAACACATCATATCTAACGCACCGCATCCATAAACACATCATATCTAACGCACCGCATCCATAAACACATCATATCTAACGCACCGCATCCATAAACACATCATATCTAACGCACCGCATCCATAAACACATCATATCTAACGCACCTCATCCATAAACACATCATATCTAACACACCGCATCCATAAACACATCATATCTAACGCATCCATAAACACATCATATCTAACGCACCGCATCCATAAACACATCATATCTAACGCACCGCATCCATAAACACATCATATCTAACGCACCGCATCCATAAACACATCATATCTAACGCACCGCATCCATAAACACATCATATCTAACGCACCTCATCCATAAACACATCATATCTAACGCACCGCATCCATAAACACATCATATCTAACGCACCGCATCCATAAACACATCATATCTAACGCACCGCATCCATAAACACATCATATCTAACGCACCGCATCCATAAACACATCATATCTAACGCACCGCATCCATAAACACATCATATCTAACGCACCGCATCCATAAACACATCATATCTAACGCACCGCATCCATAAACACATCATATCTAACGCACCGCATCCATAAACACATCATATCTAACGCACCTCATCCATAAACACATCATATCTAACGCACCGCATCCATAAACACATCATATCTAACGCACCGCATCCATAAACACATCATATCTAACGCACCGCATCCATAAACACATCATATCTAACGCACCTCATCCATAAACACATCATATCTAACGCACCGCATCCATAAACACATCATATCTAACGCACCGCATCCATAAACACATCATATCTAACGCACCGCATCCATAAACACATCATATCTAACGCACCTCATCCATAAACACATCATATCTAACGCACCTCATCCATAAACACATCATATCTAACGCACCGCATCCATAAACACATCATATCTAACGCACCGCATCCATAAACACATCATATCTAACGCACCGCATCCATAAACACATCATATCTAACGCACCGCATCCATAAACACATCATATCTAACGCACCGCATCCATAAACACATCATATCTAACGCACCGCATCCATAAACACATCATATCTAACGCACCGCATCCATAAACACATCATATCTAACGCACCGCATCCATAAACACATCATATCTAACGCACCGCATCCATAAACACATCATATCTAACGCACCTCATCCATAAACACATCATATCTAACGCACCTCATCCATAAACACATCATATCTAACGCACCGCATCCATAAACACATCATATCTAACGCACCGCATCCATAAACACATCATATCTAACGCACCTCATCCATAAACACATCATATCTAACGCACCTCATCCATAAACACATCATATCTAACGCACCGCATCCATAAACACATCATATCTAACGCACCGCATCCATAAACACATCATATCTAACGCACCTCATCCATAAACACATCATATCTAACGCACCGCATCCATAAACACATCATATCTAACGCATCCATAAACACATCATATCTAACGCACCTCATCCATAAACACATCATATCTAACGCACCGCATCCATAAACACATCATATCTAACGCACCGCATCCATAAACACATCATATCTAACGCATCCATAAACACATCATATCTAACGCACCGCATCCATAAACACATCATATCTAACGCACCGCATCCATAAACACATCATATCTAACGCACCGCATCCATAAACACATATCTAACGCACCGCATCCATAAACACATCATATCTAACGCACCGCATCCATAAACACATCATATCTAACGCACCTCATCCATAAACACATCATATCTAACGCACCGCATCCATAAACACATCATATCTAACGCACCTCATCCATAAACACATCATATCTAACGCACCGCATCCATAAACACATCATATCTAACGCACCGCATCCATAAACACATCATATCTAACGCACCGCATCCATAAACACATCATATCTAACGCACCGCATCCATAAACACATCATATCTAACGCACCGCATCCATAAACACATCATATCTAACGCACCTCATCCATAAACACATCATATCTAACGCACCGCATCCATAAACACATCATATCTAACGCATCCATAAACACATCATATCTAACGCACCGCATCCATAAACACATCATATCTAACGCACCGCATCCATAAACACATCATATCTAACGCACCGCATCCATAAACACATCATATCTAACGCACCCAACCATAAACACATCATATCTAACGCACCTCATCCATAAACACATCATATCTAACGCACCGCATCCATAAACAGATCATATCTAACGCACCGCATCCATAAACACATCATATCTAACACACCGCATCCATAAACACATCATATCTAAAGCACCTCATCCATAAACACATCATATCTAACGCACCGCATCCATAAACACATCATATCTAACGCACCTCATCCATAAACACATCATATCTAACGCACCGCATCCATAAACACATCATATCTAACGCACCGCATCCATAAACACATCATATCTAACGCACCGCATCCATAAACACATCATATCTAACGCACCGCATCCATAAACACATCATATCTAACGCACCGCATCCACAAACACATCATATCTAACGCACCTCATCCATAAACACATCATATCTAACGCACCGCATCCATAAACACATCATATCTAACGCACCGCATCCATAAACACATCATATCTAACGCACCGCATCCATAAACACATCATATCTAACGCACCGCATCCATAAACACATCATATCTAACGCACCGCATCCATAAACACATCATATCTAACGCACCCAACCATAAACACATCATATCTAACGCACCTCATCCATAAACACATCATATCTAACGCACCGCATCCATAAACACATCATATCTAACGCACCTCATCCATAAACACATCATATCTAACGCACCGCATCCATAAACACATCATATCTAACGCACCGCATCCATAAACACATCATATCTAACGCACCGCATCCATAAACACATCATATCTAACGCACCTCATCCATAAACACATCATATCTAACGCACCTCATCCATAAACACATCATATCTAACGCACCGCATCCATAAACACATCATATCTAACGCACCGCATCCATAAACACATCATATCTAACGCACCGCATCCATAAACACATCATATCTAACGCACCTCATCCATAAACACATCATATCTAACGCACCTCATCCATAAACACATCATATCTAACGCACCTCATCCATAAACACATCATATCTAACACACCGCATCCATAAACACATCATATCTAACGCACCGCATCCATAAACACATCATATCTAACGCACCGCATCCATAAACACATCATATCTAACGCACCGCATCCATAAACACATCATATCTAACGCACCGCATCCATAAACACATCATATCTAACGCACCGCATCCATAAACACATCATATCTAACGCACCTCATCCATAAACACATCATATCTAACGCACCGCATCCATAAACACATATCTAACGCACCGCATCCATAAACACATCATATCTAACGCACCTCATCCATAAACACATCATATCTAACGCACCTCATCCATAAACACATCATATCTAACGCACCGCATCCATAAACACATCATATCTAACGCACCGCATCCATAAACACATCATATCTAACGCACCTCATCCATAAACACATCATATCTAACGCACCTCATCCATAAACACATCATATCTAACGCACCGCATCCATAAACACATCATATCTAACGCACCTCATCCATAAACACTTCATATCTAACGCACCGCATCCATAAACACATCATATCTAACGCACCGCATCCATAAACACATCATATCTAACGCACCGCATCCATAAACACATCATATCTAACGCACCGCATCCATAAACACATCATATCTAACGCACCGCATCCATAAACACATCATATCTAACGCACCCAACCATAAACACATCATATCTAACGCACCTCATCCATAAACACATCATATCTAACGCACCGCATCCATAAACACATCATATCTAACGCACCGCATCCATAAACACATCATATCTAAAGCACCGCATCCATAAACACATCATATCTAACGCACCGCATCCATAAACACATCATATCTAACGCACCTCATCCATAAACACATCATATCTAACGCACCGCATCCATAAACACATCATATCTAACGCACCGCATCCATAAACACATCATATCTAACGCACCGCATCCATAAACACATCATATCTAACGCACCGCATCCATAAACACATCATATCTAACGCACCGCATCCATAAACACATCATATCTAACGCACCGCATCCATAAACACATCATATCTAACGCACCGCATCCATAAACACATCATATCTAACGCACCGCATCCATAAACACATCATATCTAACGCACCGCATCCATAAACACATCATATCTAACGCACCGCATCCATAAACACATCATATCTAACGCACCGCATCCATAAACACATCATATCTAACGCACCGCATCCATAAACACATCATATCTAACGCACCCAACCATAAACACATCATATCTAACGCACCTCATCCATAAACACATCATATCTAACGCACCGCATCCATAAACACATCATATCTAACGCACCGCATCCATAAACACATCATATCTAACGCACCGCATCCATAAACACATCATATCTAACGCACCGCATCCATAAACACATCATATCTAACGCACCGCATCCATAAACACATCATATCTAACGCACCGCATCCATAAACACATCATATCTAACGCACCGCATCCATAAACACATCATATCTAACGCACCGCATCCATAAACACATCATATCTAACGCACCGCATCCATAAACACATCATATCTAACGCACCGCATCCATAAACACATCATATCTAACGCACCTCATCCATAAACACATCATATCTAACGCACCTCATCCATAAACACATCATATCTAACGCACCTCATCCATAAACACATCATATCTAACGCACCTCATCCATAAACACATCATATCTAACGCACCGCATCCATAAACACATCATATCTAACGCACCGCATCCATAAACACATCATATCTAACGCACCCAACCATAAACACATCATATCTAACGCACCTCATCCATAAACACATCATATCTAACACACCGCATCCATAAACACATCATATCTAACACACCGCATCCATAAACACATCACATCATATCTAACGCACCGCATCCATAAACACATCATATCTAACGCACCTCATCCATAAACACATCATATCTAACGCACCTCATCCATAAACACATCATATCTAACGCACCGCATCCATAAACACATCATATCTAACGCACCGCATCCATAAACACATCATATCTAACGCACCGCATCCATAAACACATCATATCTAACGCACCTCATCCATAAACACATCATATCTAACACACCGCATCCATAAACACATCACATCATATCTAACGCACCGCATCCATAAACACATCATATCTAACGCACCTCATCCATAAACACATCATATCTAACGCACCTCATCCATAAACACATCATATCTAACGCACCGCATCCATAAACACATCATATCTAACGCACCGCATCCATAAACACATCATATCTAACGCACCGCATCCATAAACACATCATATCTAACGCACCGCATCCATAAACACATCATATCTAACGCACCTCATCCATAAACACATCATATCTAACGCACCTCATCCATAAACACATCATATCTAACACACCGCATCCATAAACACATCATATCTACCGCATCCATAAACACATCATATCTAACGCACCGCATCCATAAACACATCATATCTAACGCACCGCATCCATAAACACATCATATCTAACGCACCGCATCCATAAACACATCATATCTAACGCACCGCATCCATAAACACATCATATCTAACGCACCTTATCCATAAACACATCATATCTAACGCACCGCATCCATAAACACATATCTAACGCACCGCATCCATAAACACATCATATCTAACGCACCTCATCCATAAACACATCATATCTAACGCACCTCATCCATAAACACATCATATCTAACGCACCGCATCCATAAACACATCATATCTAACGCACCGCATCCATAAACACATCATATCTAACGCACCTCATCCATAAACACATCATATCTAACACACCTCATCCATAAACACATCATATCTAACGCACCGCATCCATAAACACATCATATCTAACGCACCTCATCCATAAACACTTCATATCTAACGCACCGCATCCATAAACACATCATATCTAACGCACCGCATCCATAAACACATCATATCTAACGCACCGCATCCATAAACACATCATATCTAACGCACCGCATCCATAAACACATCATATCTAACGCACCCAACCATAAACACATCATATCTAACGCACCTCATCCATAAACACATCATATCTAACGCACCGCATCCATAAACACATCATATCTAACGCACCGCATCCATAAACACATCATATCTAACACACCGCATCCATAAACACATCATATCTAAAGCACCTCATCCATAAACACATCATATCTAACGCACCGCATCCATAAACACATCATATCTAAC
>CM077177.1:41816883-41861883 GCA_039654105.1 Coreius guichenoti | reverse complement strand
CACATCTCAAAGCCTGAAGGTGGCGCTGTTGTGTGTTCAGGCTCACACACATTCATGCCAAACGACACTAATGCTGATCAGTTATGACAGTGTTTACTGTACGGTGTTTATACTGTAATATGTTGTACGGGTGTATGAATGCATATTTTATCTCCTCGTCTGAATCTGAATGAGCTCCTGCAATAATAAAGCAGATTTCAAAATAAGAGTCCCGCTGTATTTCAGGCTCGTTTATTAAATAAAAGTCACGCCATGTGTCCAATTTACACCCCCTGGTTACACAAACTGTGTGATTTAATTTAATTTCCATTTAATTTAAAGTGAACTCTTGTCTCTTCTGTCTGGGACGCCCGTCAGAACATTATTTGACATATTATTAAATATATAGATTTTACTAGTGTCAGTGTTATTATAGTTAACACAAACTAAAACCATACAAACATCTCTTTACTTGAAATAAAATAAATGACATAAAATAAAATATTAAAAACTGTTATTTAGTTTCATTAACCTGATGTACCGAACTAAAACTGACATAAAAATTAATAAAAACTATACAGACATTTAAAAAAAAATAACAAAAACTAAAAAAAAAAAAAAGACAAAACAACAGAATTACTAAAACTTTTAAATAAAATTAAAATGAAAATCAAATTGCATTCAAAATATTAAATGAGAAAATATACAGTATCTCAGTGATACTAAAATAACTACAGTGGGGAGAACAAGTATTTGATACACTGCCGATTTTGCAGGTTTGCCCACTTACAAAGCATGTAGAAGTCTGTAATTTTTATCATAGGTACTCTTCAACTGTGAGAGACAGAATCTAAAACAAAAATACAGAAAATCACATTGTATGATTTTTAAATAATTAATTTGCATTTTATTGCATGACATAAGTATTTGATACATCAGAAAAGCAGAACTTAATATTTGGTACAGAAACCTTTGTTTGCAATTACAGAGATCATACGTTTCCTGTAGTTCTTGACCAGGTTTGCACACACTGCAGCAGGGATTTTGGCCCACTCCTCCATACAGACCTTCTCCAGATCCTTCAGGTTTCAGGGCTGTCGCTGGACAATACGGACTTTCAGCTCCCTCCAAAGATTTTCTATTGGGTTCAGGTCTGGAGACTGGCTAGGCCACTCCAGGACCTTGAGATGCTTCTTACGGAGCCACTCCTTAGTTGCCCTGGCTGTTTGTTTCGGGTCGTTGTCATGCTGGAAGACCCAGCCACGACCCATCTTCAATGCTCTTACTGAGGGAAGGAGGTTGTTGGCCAAGATCTCACGATACATGGCCCCATCCATCCTCCCCTCAATACGGTGCAGTCGTCCTGTCCCCTTTGCAGAAAAGCATCCCCAAAGAATGATGTTTCCACCTCCATGCTTCACGGTTGGGATGGTGTTCTTGGGGTTGTATTTATCCTTCTTCTTCCTCCAAACACGGCGAGTGGAGTTTAGACCAAAAAGCTCTATTTTTGTCTCATCAGACCACATGACCTTCTCCCATTCCTCCTCTGGATCATCCAGATGGTCATTGGCAAACTTCAGACGGGCCTGGACATGCGCTGGCTTGAGCAGGGGGACCTTGCGTGCGCTGCAGGATTTTAATCCATGACGGCGTAGTGTGTTGCTAATGGTTTTCTTTGAGACTGTGGTCCCAGCTCTCTTCAGGTCATTGACCAGGTCCTGCCGTGTAGTTCTGGGCTGATCCCTCACCTTCCTCATGATCATTGATGCCCCACGAGGTGAGATCTTGCATGGTGCCCCAGACCGAGGGAGATTGACCGTCATCTTGAACTTCTTCCATTTTCTAATAATTGCGCCAACAGTTGTTGCCTTCTCACCAAGCTGATTTCCTATTGTCCTGTAGCCCATCCCAGCCTTGTGCAGGTCTACAATTTTATCCCTGATGTCCTTACACAGCTCTCTGGTCTTGGCCATTGTGGAGAGGTTGGAGTCTGTTTGATTGAGTGTGTGGACAGGTGTCTTTTATACAGGTAACGAGTTCAAACAGGTGCAGTTAATACAGGTAATGAGTGGAGAACAGGAGGGCTTCTTAAAGAAAAACTAACAGGTCTGTGAGAGCCGGAATTCTTACTGGTTGGTAGGTGATCAAATACTTATGTCATGCAATAAAATGCAAATTAATTATTTAAAAATCATACAATGTGATTTTCTGTATTTTTGTTTTAGATTCCGTCTCTCACAGTTGAAGAGTACCTATGATAAAAATTACAGACCTCTACATGCTTTGTAAGTGGGCAAACCTGCAAAATCGGCAGTGTATCAAATACTTGTTCTCCCCACTGTATATAAATGCAGAAATGAAAAAGTTTGTTCAACTTAGAGCACAGGTGCACCATGGGAAAAAAGTAAGCGTCAAGCCCTGTAAACAGAGCGTTACTGACAGGCTGGGAAGAGAGGAGCTGCAACAATGGAGAATATGGGGAAATAATCAACATTCAAGCAGGAAAACCTGCTCTAGCAGAGCCAGAAACAACAGCAAGACTATAAAACATCCATTTACATAAGAAGAAAAAACCCATAAGATTGCAGACCATCTCAAACCCACACGAGGAACGATCGCAGGAGCCATGAAGGTCTGAAATGTGTCTGTGTGACAGTAATGAGCTTCCCAGAATAACACACAGCTTCCAGCTGATCCGATTCTGAGCCAAAACACTGTCGCTTATGTAAGATTATGAAACATATTTCCTGCAAACGGCCTGGGCGATGGTGCCATCGGGAGCTCACGCCGAACAGTCAAGATGCATGTGAGAGCTAAAAATAGTGCGTTTGTGTGCACCAATGCACCATCTGGCAGGAAGACGTGCGAGACGCTTCCTCACGTGAGATGTCAAAGGTCGTGTGTGTGATACCTGATGAAGCAGCTGAAGAGGCGCGTGGTGTTGCGGATGATGCGGGCGGCTCTCGACTCCTCGTGTTGACAGCGCTGTAGCGACAGACCGTCGTCCATGTGTCCTTCTGAGTGAAGACAGGCCTGAGCGACAGAGAAACACACAGAACCAGCTCACAGAAGTCAATATGAGCTCTTAAACTACATGATCATAATAACACAAGAACTAGTTCAACAAGTCAACCTACCATGATAATTCAGCACAGGAGGCTGAATAAAAAAGTAATAAAATAATAATAATAAAAATAATAATAATCATTCAAATAAAATAAATCTTAACAAGAAGAAAAATAAATATATTTTAAAAATTATTTCAGCTAAAACTATATAGACACATAAAAAAAAAAAAAAAAACATTACCTGAAATAAAATAACTGTTAACTGAAATAATCTAAAATATTATTTTTTCAGGTGGTTTCCAAGGCAACATTTCTCATTTTCCTCGTTCAACTTGATGTACTAAAACTAAAATTAAAATAAGTAAAAACTATGCATATTTATAATTTTTTTTTTAAATAAAACCGTAAAAACATTTCCGTTAAAATAAAACAAGCATTAACTACAAAAAAAGTAAAATACAATATAAAAATGTTATTTTATTTCAGCTAGTTGCCAACATTTCTATTTTAATTTAGTTTAACTTAATTAACTTAACTAAAATAAATGTTAAAAGAAAAAAAATGGTTTAAAACAATATTTTTTTTAAATAATCTAAAAGAAAATATAGACAATTATTTTATTTCAGCTAGTTGCCAACATTTCTCTTTTCATTAACTTAACTAAAATAAATGTTAAAAGAAAAGAAAATACATAAAAAATTATTTTATTTCAGCAACAACATTTCTCATTTTTATTCAGTTTAACTTGATGTACTAAAATAAATAAAATTAAAAATAGAATTTAAAAAATATAGACACATATAAAAATTTTTTTAATTAAATACCTAAAATAAAATGTTAACTAAAAATTATAAAAAAAGAATCAAATAAAATATAAAAAATGCCTTTTTTTATTTTACTCCTTTTCATTTAGTTTAACCTGATGTATTAAAATAACTAAAACTGAAATAAGTCATAAAAACTATATAGACGTATTAAAAAAGACAAACTAATAAGATGTCAAACAACTAAATTAGTTCAGTTTAACTTGATGTACTAAAATAAAAAATAATAAATATATACATACGCATTTAAAAAAAAAAAAAAGCTGAAATAAAAAGTTAAACAATATAAAAAATGAATAAAATAAAATATAAAAAATATCATATTTTACTTTTTTCATTTAGTTTAACCTGATGTATTAAAATAACTAAAACTGAAATAAGTCAACTTTTTGATTAAAAAAGACAACAAAATGAATAAAACTTTAAGATTAAAATAAAACCAGAAAATATTATATAAAATATTAATAAAAACTATAATAGCATCTCAATTATACTAAAATAACAGATGCCTTTGCAAATTCGGAGGTCCGTTACAAAACGTAAAATGTAAGTCACCTAATATTAACTTCTTGATTATTGAACTGTTGTATGAAATCAATATTTACATAAATTTACAAATGTGCTGATATTGAGGAAAAACAGCACTGTTGCTTTTGTGGTATTACTTACAGATATTAAAAACTCACACGGACACATTTTTTGCACCATGTCTTGAATTTTGGGGTATTTTTATAAACTTCGGGTGTCATTTTTACCCTAATCCCCAGTTAATTTCCAGCGCTGGTGTGTGTGTGACGTGATGGACGGGCTCTTTTTCGGGCCCCTTCTGTCACGGGTCAAACATACATCATTAGATCTGGACTACATGAACATAAGATGCCGGATGAAGAATCTCACTCGTCTCTTGAGCGGCCCCAGTCGAGCGGACTTGACGTCAGGCGCCTGATAGGACAGCCACAGTCCCGTCGCCACGTGCATCACGAAACACAGAGAGTCTCCGTATTTGATCTCCGCCACGCCCATGCCCTCGATGTCCCGCTTCGGACTGCACTCCAACTTATCCTGAGCAAACACAGACCACACACTGAATGAGCCGACGGGGAGACTGGACATCTGTGTGTGAGCCTCTAGAAACAGCATTAAACGTTAATCCTAACGAGCACATTTTACAGCTCATTTACAGCTCATCAATCATGTGATCGTGTGAGTTTGACCTGAAAACATGATGATAGATCAAACTAATCAAGACTAACATTAACTAACATTACCGCACATCCAGAGGCAACGCTGATGAGTCCTAATTAAGACGCTGGGATCATTTTCCCTGCTGGAGCGTCAGGAATAAAATCAAAGCGTAAGTGGATGACAAATGGCACACAATAAAAGAGATGGTTCTTCTTTAATAAAGCTCTGGAGGAAGATCCTGTTCGCTGAATATTGACCCTTTGAGAGCTGGAATCATTATCTGTCTCACTTACAGATATAACAATAATAACTCAGTGATTTAGTCCGATATTAAAGGTGACTGATTAATAAAGTGATGAATGCTGGGGTTGGTAAGATTTGTAATCTTGAAAGAAGTCTCTTTTGCTGCTTTTATGTGATCAAAAATACAGTAAAAAATGTGAGATATTATTATAATGTAAAGCAGCTGTTCTCTATGTGAATATATAGTAAAGTGTAATTTATTCCTGTGATCAAAGCTGAATTTATCATCATTACTCCAGTCTTCAGTGTCACATGATCCTTCACAAATCATTCTCATATGAGGATCTGATGCTCAACAAACATTTATGATTATTATCAGTGTTGTTGCTTCATATTTTGGTGGAAATGTCATAAGTGAAAATAGTGATATATTCTATTTACACCATGTAAAAGTAGCAGTTCTTTGCAATATGTGTAAATAGCAATTAGATGCCATTTATACTTTATTTTGACAGATCCATACTATTTGCAGTATTGTTGTACATTAACAGGATGCAATAATAACATTTGTAAATTATTATATTTATTAAATTATTATATTTATTAAAATTATTAAATGGATGCACTGTTATGATGGATGGATGCACTTTTATGATGGATAGATGCACTTTTATGATGGATGGATGCACTTTTAAGATGGATAGATGCACTTTTATGAAGGATGGATGCACTTTTATGATAGATGGATGCACTTTTATGATGGATGGATGCACTTTTATGATAGATGGATGCACTTTTATGATGGACAGATGCACTTTTATGATGGACGGATGCACTTTTATGATGGATAGATGGATGCACTTTTATGATGGATGGATGGATGCACTTTTATGATGGATGGATGCACTTTTATGGACTTCAAAAACGAGGCAACAATTCACTGCCATTATAAAGCTTGGATTAGCCAGGACTTTTTTAATATAACTCTGATTGTGTTCGTCTGAAAGAAGAATGTCATACACACCTAGGATGACTTGAGGGGGAGGAAATCATGGGCTAATTTAAATTTTTGGGTGAACCATCTCTTTAATGGGACAATAAAAGCCCTCCCTTACACCGACCCCTAACCCTACCCAATAAATACCTTTATTATTATTAAACATTTCGTTAGGCACTTTATTTCCACTTTTAGAACATTTTCTTAATTTTTTTTTAAAGTAAATGCCTTTCCGATGTGATATGTGATGGGAAAAGGGAGAAGAGCGAGCTTGGCGAAAGGCGGATTCGAACCCGGGTCGATCGCGTCAAAACCAAGATCCTTAAGCCTTACGCTCTACTGACTGCACCACTGAAGACGTTGAAATACATGCGTTTTTTCTTAATCTTGTTTGGCCCAACCAGGCATTGTTAGGCGGAGCTAGTGCGAATAGCATTTACCAACAAGGCACGCTGTTTGCACTTGGTGTAAATAGACACTCCGTACATTTATTGTTTAGGGACGCTTGTTTCCACCACAGAATAAAAAAATAAAAAAGGTAAGTGCGACATTTTATCTCACAATTCTGACGTTTTCCCCTCACAATTGCAAGTCATAAACTTGCAACAAAAAAAAAATGTAAAATGCAATTGTGACTTTTTAACTGACAATTCTGACTTTTTTTCTTGCAATTTGCAACGTTTATATCTCACAATTTTGACTTTTTTCTCATAGAATTGCAAGTTTATATCTCACTATTCTGATATAAACTAAAAAAAAGAAAGTCTGAGTTGTGAGATAAAAGTCGCAATTACATCTAATTTTTTTATTCCATGGCGGAGGATTCTTTGATGAATGGAAAGTTCAAAAGAACAGCATTTATTAGAAATAGAATCTTTTGTAACATTATAAATGTCACTTTTGATCAATTTAATGCATCATTGATGAATAAAAGTGTTAAAGGCACAATATGTAATTTTTCGTCTCTTATTCAGAACAAAGGCATGTCTTGATGGCTTGATTGGGCGGAGCTTTTATTCTGTCAGACGAGCGCTTCCGCTTCTTCCGCTCGTGTGTGTGTGGGGGAACGCAGCGCTGTTTTATCATATCACACACATTTGAGTGTGTTAAAGTGATGTTATAATGCTACTCTGTGCGTTCGCTCGGCGCTACTATGAGACACTTGTTCACACTGCAGTGAGCGAGATCATATTAGGCATGGTAAAACATGGTACTCGCGGTAAATCAAGAACACCAGATTTAAACAATAAGACTAACTGTGTTGAGCTGGAGAACAATGATTAGTTTCTGTCCATGAATGATCCAAACAGTTGCTCACCTGTCTAATAAAACACATCATATATTAAAGCGGCTTTGGTGTTTCCATGGTTACTACAAAATAAAACCGGAGGGTAACGCGGGTATGTCATTGATAGGCGACGCACACACACGGGCCGTGTCCTGGTTAAAATTGATGATTTCTCTGGATTTAAACATTCTTGGAAACATGTGGCATAATGTACACAAGTCAACAAAATACAACTGTTCTGATATTTTAATCCTAAAATCTTACATATTGTGCCTTTAATGTCTTCTTGTCGTATGAATGCGTTTGAATTATTGCACATTATTTCAGATCGGTTCTCTGAAGCGTTCGAAGTGAATGTTTGTGTGATTACCTTGGAGGCTCTGAAGCAGAAGGCCGTGGCATTGGTGTCTGACCTCTCTCGGTCCTGCAGCACGACGCCTCGGTCATCGGTCAGCGCCAGATAGTGACCGGTGGTCAGGTGACGCAGGCGGAACGGCTGACCCCAGCGGATGTGACTGCCGCACCAACTGAACACACACGGAGATCATGGGTTTGTACAGTCAGCTGTCGGTTCAGCATTTTAGTGTTTAATCCTGTTCTGTTTACACACAGTTCAGTCATTTACGTGTGACGACTGCATTCTACAGCTTAATTAACTCCTGAAAAATGCAGGTAGTGTCTGTTTTATGAGCAATTAAAGCAGTTCGAGCCTCGGCTCGTTTGTGTCGCCAGATCTTGCTACAAAAAACAGCAAACAAGAACAAGCCCATAATAAACCGAAATAAATACAAATGCTTTCAATTAAAAACAAGACCAAAATATCACGACCCGCAGCTGCACACTTTAATAACTCCATAAACTAAACTTTAATAACTCCACGAGCCCATAAATGCTTATAATAAGTGGACATGGCAACACTGAAGGGCTTTTAATTGAGACAATCTCAACTAGATCTTGGGTCTGAAGACACACACACCTGATCCGTAACGGCTCCAGCCTCCAGAGAGATCGGGCCTTTGCTCCGGCTTTACCCGTCTCATAGTTCACCAATCTGAAAAACACCAGTGAAGGCAAGTTTACGTCAGGCACGGAAAGGAATGAGGGCAAAAACACCTGCAAAATGAGCAAAAATGACCCCAATAAAATGCACAGTTAAACTGACGTGAATATGAATGAAAGTGTTGATTGAGGCATCAGTGCATCAGTTTACTGCAGTGTTCTCATTTTCTGTATGTAATTGATGTCCAGTTTGAATAACCGTTTTGTTTTCATGCAACTAAAATAACCAATGTGAAGTCTTGATTTTCTATTGTAAGAAGCAATAAACTAATTCATAAACGGTGCTTGTTTTGTCTGAAGCCAGAATATGTGTATTTTATGTACTCTATTAATCAACATTATTACAGTATCAAGAGCAATGATTTGTCATAATATTGCAGCTCTACCCTGCAATGAGTTCCTGTTTGTTAATTGTTTTATTTATATACGCTTTCATTCAAAAGTTGTTTTTTTTTATGTTTTTGAGTCTCTTCTGCTCGCCAAGGCTGCATTTATTTGATCATAAATACAGTAAAGCAGTGAAATATTACTCCAGTGTAAATCATCTGTTCTCTATGTGAATATATAGTAAAGTGTAATTTATTCCTGTGATCAAAGCTGAATTTATCATCATTACTCCAGTCTTCAGTGTCACATGATCCTTCACAAATCATTCTCATATGAGGATCTGATGCTCAACAAACATTTATGATTATTATCAGTGTTGAAAACTGATACATTTATTTCTCAGGATTCTTTGATGAATAGAAAGTTCAAAAGAACAGCATTTATATAATTTTTTTTTAAGATTATAAATGTCTTTACTATCAATTTTGGTCAATTTAATGCATCCTTTTTGAATAAAAGTATTAATTTATTTTAAAAAAACAAAACAAAACAACACTGACCTCAAAGTTTTGAACGGTAGTGTACATGTACTTATAAATTGTACAATTCTGATGAACTAATCAAATGTAAATGTGTACCTTGCAATGCACATTTGGATAAAAGCACCAGCCATATGCACAAATGTAAAGGTAAATAAGAATGATTAAAAACAAATAATTACTTTAAATATGAATTTAAAACTGCGAGTAAGAGGCAGGAAGTCACTGTCCTAATGAGCGAGTCGTTGAATCATTTACTCAACCCATGCATTCAAACGGCTGATTCATTCAGTAATGAAGCCAGTGACTGTTGAAATCACATACTTCCCTACTAGATAGTAGGCAGTACATACACTATATCGCCAAAAGTTTTGTGACGCCTGCCTTTACATGCACATGAACTTTAATGCCATCCCATTCTTAATCCGTAGGGTTTAATATGGAGTCGGCCCACCCTTTGCAGCTATAACAGCTTCAACTCTTCTGGGAAGGCTTTCCACAAGGTTTAGGAGTGTGTTTATGGGAATTTTTGACCATTCTTCTAGAAGCGCATTTGTGAGGTCAGGCACTGATGTTGGACGAGAAGGCCTGGCTCGCAGTCTCCGCTCTAATTCATCCCATCAGGTTGAGGTCAGGACTCTGTGCAGGCCAGTCAAGTTCCTCCACACCAAACTCGCTCATCCATGTCTTTATGGACCGACGCTTTGTGCACTGGTGCGCAGTCATGTTGGAACAGGAAGGGGCCGTCCCCAAACTGTTCCCACAAAGTTGGGAGCATGAAATTGTCCAAAATGTCTTGGTATGCTGAAGCATTAAGAGTTCCTTTCACTGGAACTAAGGGGCCAAGCCCAACCCCTGAAAAACAACCCCACACCATAATCCCCCCTCCACCAAACTTTACACTTGGCACAATGCAGTCAGGCAAGTCCCGTTCTCCTGGCAACCGCCAAACCCAGACTCGTCCATGGGATTGGCAGACAGAGAAGCATGATTGGTCACTCCAGAGAACACGTCTCACTGCTCTAGAGTCCAGTGGTGGCGTGCTTTACCCCACTGCATCCCACGCTTTGCATTGCACTTGGTGATGTAAGGCTTGGATGAGCTGCTCGGCCATGGAAACCCATTCCATGAAGCTCTCTACACACTGTTCTTGAGCTCATCTGAAGGCCACAGAAGTTTGGAGGTCTGTAGCTGTTGACTCTGTAGAAAGTTGGTGACTTCTGCGCACTGTGACCCTCAGCATGCGCTGACCCCGCTCTGTGATTTTACGTGGCCTATCACTTCGTGGCTGAGTTGCTGTTGTTCCCAATTGCTTCCACTTTGTTATAATCCCACTAACAGTTGAGCGTGGAATATTTAGTAGTGAGGAAATGTCAGGAATGGACTTATTGCACAGGTGGCAACCTATCACGGTACCACGCTTGAGTTCACTGAGCTCCTGAGAGCGACCCATTCTTTCACAAATGTTTTGCCTAGTGCTTGATTTATACACCTGTGGCCATGAAGTGATTGAACACCTGAATTCAGTGATTTGGAGGGGCGTCCCAATACTTTTGGCAATATAGTGTAAATCCGAATTCACAGTACTCATATAAAAGAGTAGACAAGATGTCCCAGGATGACCTACTGCTTCCGGCGAGATTCTGAAGTGCACATACAATGGACACATAGTATCCCATGAGGCCACGGGAGAGGATTATGAAGCGATCACATGATAATGACAGCATGGCGAATGTAGTACATCTGTAGTTACATTCATACTATATAGAACATACTTTCAAAATAATAGTACTCATTCAAAATAAGAGAGTTTGCCATTTTGGACGCAGGTTAAATCCTAAAGCTGACTTAAACGAATGTGTTTTAGAAGAGATTCCCTGTTAGCGGTGACTCTGAAGACGAACGTCACATTTATTGATCACCTCAGAAGCGTTGCACGTCATTGAGGACGTTAGCAAGACTGAAACAAACACTCTCTCCATCACTTAGCACGCGGCCCGATAACAATCATTTATCCGCGCCCTCTGCACTGACAGATCTGCGATACGTCTGAAGGAGGTCTTTCAGAAAATCCTTTATAAGAAGGAGTCCCGTTGATTAGATCTCAAGGACAGGACGCAGCGCCACAGGCCAGAGCTGACATCCCACATCTAACACCGCAGACGCCGCGCTAAACGCCACAGCGCTAAAAATAGGCCACATGCCTGCGAGGAGCTCAGAGGGACGATCACATCTTCAGCGGTTCGTCCCTGGGTTACGCCTGCCTTGACCCAGTTCGGCCGCGACACACTCGCTCAACCGGCTATTCATAGACCAACAGCATTACGGCGCTGGATCACAGCTATAGCACGAGCTTCAATCATCAGTTTAACTGCACTGTCACTATCATATCATTAAACTGAACTGATCTGAATAATGTTGTCTTCTGAACAGCTTTGTTTTATAATTGAATTTTGCAACATCAGCACTGTTATTTTCCTGTTTATTACTGTGACTCTGTACTGTATAAAGCGCTGTAGAAATAAAGGTGAAATGTGTGACATTCATGTGCAACAGATACTGTAAATGGACCATCACGGAGATCTTTATGTGCTTCTCAACCTTTTAGACTGCACAGAATAAAAGAATCAAACTAAATAATTAAAATAAAAAATGAGAATGTTTAAACTTCTTTATTCCAGAAGATTTAAGAGCTAAATGTTTTCTTTTTCAACATTTTCCAGTCATTCCTGATTCACTGGATAATAATTAAGGATTTTTTTTTTTCAAATGTAATGATTTAAAAAATTTGCTCACAATTTCTACCTGATTTTCTACCTTGGCATAACTAGTTAAATATATGTATATATTTAAAAAATAATAATGTCACTGTAATTTCCATGGATGGATGTTGGAGGGGTGGAGGGATGGATAGATGGATGGAGGTATGGATGATGGAGGGATGGATGATGGAGGGATGGATGATGGAGGGATGGATGGATGGATGGAGGGATGGAGAGATAGAGGGATGATGATGGAGGGATGGATGGATGGATGGATGGAGGAATTGAGGGATGATGGATAGAAGGATGGATGGAGGGTTAGTGGGATAGAGGGATGGATGGATGGAAAGAGGGATGGAGGGATGGATGGCTGGATGGATGGATGGAGGGATAGAGGGATGGATGGCTGGATGGATGGATGGAGGGATAGAGGGATGATGGATGGACGGATGGATGGATGGATAGATGATAGAAGGATGGATGGAGGGTTAGAGGAATAGAGGGAGGGATGGAGGGATAGAGGGATGGATGGAGGGATAGTGGGATGGATGGAGGGATAGAGGGATGGATGGATGATAGAGAGATGGATGATAGAGGAATGGATGGATGGATGGAGGGATGGATGGGACATTGGAGGGATGGATGGAGGGATAGATGGAGGATGGATGGATGGAGGGATGGATGGATGGAGGAATTGAGGGATGGATGGATAGATGGATGGATAGAGGGATGGATGGATGGATGATAGAGGGATGGATGGAGGGATGAGGGATGGATGGATGGAGGAATTGAGGGATGGATGGATAGATAGATAGATAGATGGATAGAAGGATGGATGGAGGGTTAGAGGGATGGATGGATGGATGGAAAGAGGAATAGAGGGATGGATGGATGATAGAGAGATGGATGATAGAGGAATGGATGGATGGATGGAGGGAGGGATGGATGGGACATTGGAGGGATGGATGGAGGGATGGATGGGACATTGGAGGGATGGATGGAGGGATAGATGGAGGGAGGGATGGAGGGAGGGATAGATGGAGGGATGGAAGATGGAGGGATAGATGGATGGATGGAGAAATGGATGGATAGATTGATGATGGAGGGATAGAGGGATGGATGGATGATAGAGAGTTGGATGATAGAGGGATGGATGATAGAGAGATGGATGATAGAGGAATGGATGGATGGTGGGATGGATGGATGGGACATTGGAGGGATGGATGGAGAGATGGAGGAATGGAAGATGGAGGGATGGATAGATGGATGGATGATGGAGGGATGGAAAAATTAAAATAAGAAAAATCTTGTATTTGTAGCTTATTTTAAAGCTTGTTTTGTCTCATTTTAAATAATTTAAAGTCATCTGGACGCCCTTTGGAAGTTAGCTGAAGGCTCCTGATGATGATGATGATGATGGAGCAGGTATCAGGTTCCTACCTCTGCTCTTCCTCACTCTGATCCGACCCTGGGATCGTCAGAACCTCATCGTGCCCGTGAAAAAGACGCATCACATGACCACCAAGAAGGTATCCTATAGGACAACAGAAGAGTCAATCGGGCAAAGTCATAAATATGGAATTTCATTTGAAAAAAAAAAAATAAAAAAATTCAGGAAAATCAATGATGTTTTACTGCAGGACACAACAAGCAAAATCATTGTTTTTTTCATGCTCTTTTCAGACTAGAGGAAAGACACACATTGACACTGACAGACCTTCCTCCACGTTGCTCCCGGAGCAGGTGGGATGGACGTTCCACAGCGTCTGCATGAAGGACGCGTCCACCTGGATGTTGCCATTGGATATGGACAGATGCTGCCGGGGAGACCAGGTGCATAATCGTTACCATGGCAACATGTCCCCTCGTGTCATGTGGGTTTTATGATGCGTTTGCCCCAGAGGTCATAACGGAGAAGCTTGGCATCATGGGATATGCGTGCATTAATTCAGATTAAGCTGTAAATATTTTCAGATGATCTTATGCAACCGTCCACTAACAAACACACGGACTGATGCTGGTCACGCCTGATCACACAAACAACACAATCACTGCAACACCACAATACTGGTGTCATTGATTTGCTGTATGAAGCTGCTGATGCTCAGATATTCAAAAAGTGAATTATTACTAGAAAGATGAAAAAAAGATGATTCCCTGTTTGATTCCTTATAAAACATGATAAATATACTTACAGCACTGGAAAGAATACATTAATAGTCATGGAAATAATGAAATTAAATTATTTTATAATAAAAAAATATATAAATAAAATACATACTTTTATTGTATTATTATATATTATAAAAGTAAAAAATATATAATAATACAATAAAAATATGCTTACAGCTCTGAAAAGTTTACTTTAATAAAATGATGATAAAATGAAAAAATATGTAAATAAAATAAAGTTAAAAAAAGTAAAAAAAATAAATAAAAAAAAACGTAAAAAATAAAATAAAGTAAAACAAAATAATGTAAAGTAAAAAAGTAACAAAAATAAATGTAAAAAAATAAATAAAATAAAAAATTTTATTTAATTAAATATTTTGAACTATAAAACAAAATATAAACCGAAAAGCTTAATAGTAAAAAATAAAGTAAAAATAAATAAATAAAATAAAGTAAAATTAAATTAAACAAATTAAAGTAAAGCAAGTAAAGTAAAAAAGTAACAAAAATAAACGTAAATAAAATTAAATTAAATAAAATTAATATTTTGAACTATAAAACAAAATATAAACCAAAAAGCTTAATAGTCATGGAAAGAAATAATAAATGGTTAAATTAAAAAAAATATGTAAATAAATGAAATTAAATAATATTTTAAACTAACAAATATGCAAATATTACAGGACTGAAAAGTTTAACTGTAATGTAAATAAAATAAAGTAAAATTAAATATTTATAAAACAAAATAAATATAAAATGGAAAATCTTAATAGACTTGGAAATAAAAAAAATAATTTATTTAAAAACATAAATAAGTAAATAAATTAAATTATTGAGTTTAATAGCCATGGAAATCAAATCAAAGTAAAATAAAATAAATATTTTGAAACAACAAAATAAACTGAAGAGCTTAACACTCGTTGGAATTGATACATTTAAAAAATAAATAAGTAAATAAAGAAATGAATAAATTTCAATCACAACATTATGTATTTTCTCTCTCTTTTGATATTAGGGTGAAATATGACCTGGGCATGTTCTTGACAGGTCTTGTGAGATACGGGACTGATTTCTCATGATTTTACAGATGAATTACACACCTGAAGAAAATCAAATGTAAAGTCAGATGTTATATATGTTGGGTTTATTTGATACTCACGAGATAGCGTTCAGATGAAACGCTGACGAGAATGAGATCATCTCCGATACGTACTTTCTCCCCCTCGGATCTCTGTTTGGACGCGGGATGAATGGTCCACCAACAGGGCTCACCTGGAGCGAAACACACAGAGATCATCAGTGGCGTAATGACTTCCTGGAGCTTCCTGGAGTCTGACGGCACAGATCCAACAATCATGCTTCACCTGTTGAATCTTCCTGAAGTCCCACATCAAACGATAATTTATCCGTCATAGAGCGAGACGTCTTCAGACAGGTCAGATACTGCAACACAAAACATGAACCTTACACACAGCCTGCAGAACCTCAATCAGATCTGATGAGAGAGAGAGCGTTCACCAACCATCCCGCTGAAGGAGTGTCTGAGGAGGATGGCGTGACCGTAGAGTAAGGTCCGGTGTCCTCCGCCCTGGGCCGCCTGCGGACAGAACCATCACGTCACTCCTTCATCAGACACAAACACTAACCCGAGCTGATGTAGAGGACAGCGGGAATCACTCACCTTCCTAATGAACTGCTGCGCGAGGCGTGAAGAAGCCACAGAAAAAGAGCGTGAGACTAGTGCTTCTGATAAACACGCACATCTGACTGTCATCTTCAGCTTATTGCGTCTAATAATATCACACACATTCAGGGCCTAAACACCTCACTTGAGAAAATTTACCAGCCATAAATATTGTTTTAACGGCCATGAAACTATTTTTGCAAAAACAGGCAGTAACTAGAGGAGTAAAGTTTGTAAACAAACTTCGAAGTTGGCTTGAAAAAGTCTCATCAGAAAGTTTGAAAAAAAAAATTAAAGTTTGAATTGAATTGTTGAAATTGAAGTTTGGGGAAGCAAGGGAACACACACATGTTTCTAGCATGTTTTAACATGAATTAGCATGTTACTGGCATGTTTTAGTATGAATTAGCATGTTGCTAGCATGTTTTAACGTGTTGTTAGCATTAATTTGCATGATTTAACATTTTGCTAGCATTATTAAACATTTTGCTAGCATTTCTTAGCATGTTGGTAGCATGTCTTAGCATTTTGCTAGCATGTCTTAGCATGTTTGCTAGCATGTCTTAGCATGTTTGCTAGCATGTCTTAGCATGAAATAGCATGTTTTATCATGAATTAACATGTTGGTAACATGATTTAGACTTTTTGTTAACATGATTTAGCATTTTGCTAACATGTCTTAACATGAAATAGCATGTGTTAACATGAATTAACATGTTGTTAGCATGATTTAGCATGTTGCTAGCATGTTTTAGCATGAAATAGCATTGCTAGCAAATGTCAAATCATGCTAGAAATGCTATTGTTTTATCATGAATTAACATGTTACTAGATGTTTGTTAACATGTTTAAGCACATTGCTAGCATTATTTAGCATGTTGCTAGCATGTTTTCTCATAAAATAGCATAGCTGGCATGATTTGACATGTTGCTAGCATGTTTTATCATGAATTAACATGTTACTAGTATTTTTTAACATGAATTAGCATATTAGCATGATTTAGCATTTTGCCAGCATATTTTAACATTAAATAGCATTGCTAGCATGGTTGGCATGTTGCTAGAATGATTTGTGATGTTTGGTAGCATGTTTTAACACATTGTTAGCATGATTTAACAACATGAATTAGCATGTTGTTAGCATGATTTAACATGTTGGTAGCATGTTTTATCATGAATTAACATGTTACTAGCATGATTTGACAAGTTATTGTGTTAAAGTTTTGACCAGCTCAATGAAAGCGTATGGGACTTTTATGATTTTTAATCTTCATTTTTATGAAAACCGTAAGTCGGATCAGTCTGAAAAGATAAAGCACAGCGAGTCAGAACCGTCTGAAAGTCTGAGCCGAGTTTGGTGGGTGTAGCTTTAAAGCTCTAGGAGGAGATACTGTCTAAAACTTGGCTCAGAAGAAGTTTATGTAGTAGATCAGTAAGTTTTTCAAGCCAACTTAATAACAAAATTTTAGATACCAGTGAAATTTCACAATTCTCTATTCCAATTTATATACCACATCTAAAATTACTAGCCTTGCTAATAACTCCCTTCCGAGTCTTCTTGTCAAAGCTTAAACCCGTCAACTGTCCCATATTTTTACTCGCATTTGGCGCCTGGCAAGTGATAATTTTAGGCCCTGCATGCATGTATCTGAGTGCACTACAGGAGATCAAAAGCAAAGATCAGAGCCGCCACCGGTCATCAGGCTCACTGCCTGGACCGTAAAGACGTCTGACCTTTAAACAAAAGCCCTGGAGCTTCAAACAGATCGTGAAGAGACGCTGACCGACCTGAAGACTGATAGTGGTCAAAGATCTGGGTTACTAACCCATCCGTAAATGCTAGACTCTTCCGTCAGACGCAGTTTAAGTAAAAACGTGTTGTTATGATTCAGAATCTGCTGTCAGATGAGAGGTTGTCAGTGTCATTAACGCTATTTTCATAGCTTGTTACGAAATAAAAAGTCTCTCTCCTCAGAAAAATTAACTTTCCTGTGCTTGCGCACTATACATAAAGAGCAAATTACGAGCAAGCAACGTTGTAGTTCCGTTATAAAATTTCCAAAAAGTACTTTGTTGGGGACTGCTACAGAAGATTCTCGGTCAGCATTGGTCAGCCCCGTTGACCTGCGGCGTCCCTCAACGTTCTGTTCTAGGACCGATTCTATTTTAGCTATTCATCTTACTTTTAGGGTCGATTTTTCTTTTCATTTTAATGCTGATGAAAATGCCTTGGACTCAACCATCAACACTGTGGGATGGATGGATGGATGGATGGATGGATGGATGAAACGAACGATAGATAGAACGATAGAATGATAGATAGAACGATTGAATGATAGATAGATAGATAGAAAGAACGATCGATCGAACGAACGATAGATAGAAAGATAGAACGAACGATAGATAGAACGATAGAACGAACAATAGATAGATTGAACAATAGATAGAACGAACGATAGAACAAACAATAGATAGATTGAACAATAGAACAAACAATAGATAGAACGATAGAATGATAGATAGAACAAACAATAGAACAAACAATAGATAGAACAATAGAATGATAGATAGAACAAACAATAGAACAAACAATAGATAGAACGATAGATAGAACAAACAATAGATAGAACGATAGATAGAACAAACAATAGATAGAACAAACAATAGATAGAACGATAGATAGAACAAACAATAGATAGAACAAACAATAGATAGAACGATAGATAGAACAAACAATAGATAGAACAAACAATAGATAGAACGATAGATAGAACGATAGATAGAACAAACAATAGATAGAACAAACAATAGATAGAACGATAGATAGAACGATAGATAGAACAAACAATAGATAGAACGATAGATAGAACGATAGATAGAACGATAGATAGAACAAACAATAGATAGAACGATAGATAGAACAAACAATAGATAGAACAAACAATAGATAGAACGATAGATAGAACAAACAATAGATAGAACAAACAATAGATAGAACGATAGATAGATAGAACGATAGATAGAACGATAGATAGAACAAACAATAGATAGAACGATAGATAGAACAAACAATAGATAGAACAAACAATAGATAGAACGATAGATAGAACAAACAATAGATAGAACGATAGATAGAACGATAGATAGAACAAACAATAGATAGAACGATAGATAGAACGATAGATAGAACAAACAATAGATAGAACGATAGATAGATAGAACGATAGATAGAACGATAGATAGAACGATAGATAGAACAAACAATAGATAGAACGATAGATAGATAGAACGATAGATAGAACGACAGATAGAACAAACAATAGATAGAACGATAGATAGAACAAACAATAGATAGAACAAACAATAGATAGAACGATAGATAGAACGATAGATAGAACAAACAATAGATAGAACGATAGATAGAACGATAGATAGAACAAACAATAGATAGAACGAACAATAGATAGAACGATAGATAGAACGATAGATAGAACAAACAATAGATAGAACGATAGATAGAACGATAGATAGAACGATAGATAGATAGAACGATAGATAGAACGATAGATAGAACGATAGATAGAACAAACAATAGATAGAACGATAGATAGATAGAACGATAGATAGAACGACAGATAGAACAAACAATAGATAGAACGATAGATAGAACAAACAATAGATAGAACAAACAATAGATAGAACGATAGATAGAACGATAGATAGAACAAACAATAGATAGAACGATAGATAGAACGATAGATAGAACAAACAATAGATAGAACAAACAATAGATAGAACGATAGATAGAACGATAGATAGAACAAACAATAGATAGAACGATAGATAGAACGATAGATAGAACGATAGATAGAACGATAGATAGAACAAACAATAGATAGAACGATAGATAGATAGAACGATAGATAGAACGATAGATAGAACAAACAATAGATAGAACGATAGATAGAACAAACAATAGATAGAACAAACAATAGATAGAACGATAGATAGAACAAACAATAGATAGAACAAACAATAGATAGAACGATAGATAGAACAAACAATAGATAGAACGATAGATAGAACGATAGATAGAACAAACAATAGATAGAACGATAGATAGAACGATAGATAGAACGATAGATAGAACAAACAATAGATAGAACGATAGATAGATAGAACGATAGATAGAACGATAGATAGAACAAACAATAGATAGAACGATAGATAGAACAAACAATAGATAGAACAAACAATAGATAGAACGATAGATAGATAGAACGATAGATAGAACGATAGATAGAACAAACAATAGATAGAACGATAGATAGAACAAACAATAGATAGAACAAACAATAGATAGAACGATAGATAGAACAAACAATAGATAGAACAAACAATAGATAGAACGATAGATAGAACAAACAATAGATAGAACGATAGATAGAACGATAGATAGAACAAACAATAGATAGAACGATAGATAGAACGATAGATAGAACGATAGATAGAACAAACAATAGATAGAACGATAGATAGATAGAACGATAGATAGAACGATAGATAGAACGATAGATAGAACAAACAATAGATAGAACGATAGATAGAACGATAGATAGAACAAACAATAGATAGAACGATAGATAGATAGAACGATAGATAGAACGACAGATAGAACAAACAATAGATAGAACGATAGATAGAACAAACAATAGATAGAACAAACAATAGATAGAACGATAGATAGAACGATAGATAGAACAAACAATAGATAGAACGATAGATAGAACGATAGATAGAACAAACAATAGATAGAACGAACAATAGATAGAACGATAGATAGAACGATAGATAGAACAAACAATAGATAGAACGATAGATAGAACGATAGATAGAACGATAGATAGATAGAACGATAGATAGAACGATAGATAGAACGATAGATAGAACAAACAATAGATAGAACGATAGATAGATAGAACGATAGATAGAACGACAGATAGAACAAACAATAGATAGAACGATAGATAGAACAAACAATAGATAGAACAAACAATAGATAGAACGATAGATAGAACGATAGATAGAACAAACAATAGATAGAACGATAGATAGAACGATAGATAGAACAAACAATAGATAGAACAAACAATAGATAGAACGATAGATAGAACGATAGATAGAACAAACAATAGATAGAACGATAGATAGAACGATAGATAGAACGATAGATAGAACGATAGATAGAACAAACAATAGATAGAACGATAGATAGATAGAACGATAGATAGAACGATAGATAGAACAAACAATAGATAGAACGATAGATAGAACAAACAATAGATAGAACAAACAATAGATAGAACGATAGATAGAACAAACAATAGATAGAACGATAGATAGAACGATAGATAGAACAAACAATAGATAGAACGATAGATAGAACGATAGATAGAACAAACAATAGATAGAACGATAGATAGATAGAACGATAGATAGAACGATAGATAGAACGATAGATAGAACAAACAATAGATAGAACGATAGATAGATAGAACGATAGATAGAACGACAGATAGAACAAACAATAGATAGAACGATAGATAGAACAAACAATAGATAGAACAAACAATAGATAGAACGATAGATAGAACGATAGATAGAACAAACAATAGATAGAACGATAGATAGAACGATAGATAGAACAAACAATAGATAGAACGAACGATAGAACGAACGATAGAACGATAGATAGAACAAACAATAGATAGAACGATAGATAGAACAAACAATAGATAGAACAAACAATAGATAGAACGATAGATAGATAGAACGATAGATAGAACAAACAATAGATAGAACGATAGATAGAACAAACAATAGATAGAACAAACAATAGATAGAACGATAGATAGAACGATAGATAGAACAAACAATAGATAGAACAATAGATAGAACGAACGATAGAACGAACGATAGAACGAACGATAGATAGAACGATAGATAGAACGATAGATAGAACAAACAATAGATAGAACAATAGATAGAACGAACGATAGAACGAACGATAGAACGAACGATAGATAGAACGATAGATAGAACGATAGATAGAACAAACAATAGATAGAACGATAGATAGAACGATAGATAGAACAATAGATAGATAGAGCGATAGATAGAACAATTGATAGATAGAGCGATAGATAGAACAATTGATAGATAGATAAAGAGCTTCAAAGAGCTTCATCCCTGCTCACACGTTACTTCTTTACTCAAGAAACATTATATATATATGAAGGCTAATGTTTATGTATTTGAGGAGCAGAGAAGAGAGTCTTGTCTTGAGATACGGTCATAAATAGCCCGTGTGAAGCACCTCATCTTTTAAAACATGAGATTTTGGCCAAATAAGTACAACGTTTTTATACTGTATTTTAATTCAGTTAATGTTTATTTTATTTTATAACTCCAAGTTATTTCATTTTTTTAAATAGTTTAATATAAGTTATATTCCCATAGTGCATCCTGGTGCCATGTGTTCCCCAGGTAAGCGACGCACACGCACCCGGCCATCCACGTGATGTAAAAGAAAACGTGATTCATCAGACCAGGCCACCTTCTTCCATTGCTCCGTGGTCCAGTTCTGATGCTCACGTGCCACTGTTGGCGCTTTCGGCGGTGGACAGGGGTCAGCATGGGCACCCTGACTGGTCTGCGGCTATGCCGCCCCATACACAACAAACTGCGATGCACTGTGTATTCTGACACCTTTCTATCAGAACCAGCATTAACTTCTTGAGCAATTTGAGCTCCAGTAGCTCGTCCTTGTCAAACTCGCTCAAATCCTTACGCTTGCCCATTTTTCCTGCTTCTAACACATCAACTTTGAGGACAAAATGTTCACTTGCTGCCTAATATATCCCACCCACTAACAGGAGCCGTGATGAAGAGATAATCAGTGTTATTCACTTCACATGACATATATATATATATATATATATATATATATACACATACATACATACATACATACATATACACACACACATATATAAATATACACACACACACATTAATTCTCCAAACCATTTGTCCTGTGTGTTTATGTAGGGGTCAGTAAAAATCGACTGTCCTGAGTCAGCAAAATAAAGAGAGCACGTCCAGGTCTTCAGAGGTCAATGACAGGCTAACCAAGAGAAGGATTAACAGAGGAGAGACACGGTCATTTCATGACCCATCTGATCTTACTTCACATCGACTGAATCTCCTGCACGCAGAGACTCACTGAAGGTCCTGGACGCGAGCGCTCGTTCTGACAGCTTCATCTATTATTGAGCGAAGGGAATCTATCACGAGCACTGATAGCTAGAAACAAACTCTGCATGTCACAATACTGGTGCTGAACTTACCACTACAGAACAGCAGGCCAGCTCTCAGAGTTTGTGTGAGCTCGGCGTGTTTTGGTACTTACGTCATTGTTTTGTCCAGTTTTGGCGAGCATTTCCTGCAGCGCGCGCACAGAGAGCGACTGCTCCAGCACGAAGCTACAGATGCACAGGTCCGGAGGAACATACTGAAACACACACACACACACAACATCATCACGACACCAGAACGTAAAGTTCGTCAGGACAAACTTTTATGTTGGCTTGACAAAGTCTTTAACAGTCATAAGCTTCCTAGAATGTTTTATCATGTTGCTAGCATAGCATGTGTCTAGCATTATTTTGTTTTTTTGAAGGGGCAAGTGAAAGAGTTTGACTTGACGACCGGACAAGTAGCCTGATTAAAACGCCAATAACAACAAAATAACTAGAGAATAGGGCTGGGTAAAAAAATATTGATTCCTCGATTTTAATCAATTCTCATTCCGATATCGATTCTTAAATCCCAAGAATCGATTAGTCATCCTGTTTTCAGTTGATGAATGAACGGAGCATTGTAGCGTTGCCTCCCATCCAATAAATCGCAATAATCTTTGTGCTTTGTTACCTTTGATATGAAACAAAGTCTCAGATTTCGCTTTGGCGCTGTTTAAACTGTGAACGGATCATCTCCGCTTTAACACCAGTTACAGCGCGAAAGAAACATGAATGAACATCAGAAGGTATGTTAAAATATAAAGTACAACGCACTGAAATCTGTATCACGTCACATGTAATCGCTCAATCAGTGTTTCAACCGCGGAAAGCCGTCAATAAAACAGCTTGTGTCACGTAACGTCACATTTACCTCAGAAAAAACATATCCAGTGTCCATAAACTCATTAGTGAGCGAGAAAAATTAACTCTAGAGATGAGCATTTTGATAAAAATATGCACCATATTACATATTCATTATAATTTTTAATGTTCTTCAATATTTAATGCATGTTTGAATAAATCAGTAAAGTTTTTATGACAGCCACCATTTTATTTTAAAGTTTCCTAGTTTAGTTTTGGAGTCTCCTACAACAGGTTTACATGCATCAAAGGTCAAAAAACTGTTTCATTGTCTCATAATATACATTGCACACCACCACAATGTTCAGTGATTCTCAAACGACTCGATGGATGAATCAGTCTCTCTAAATCCCTCCTTTCCGTGAGCCTGCTCTGCTCTGATTGGTCAGATGGCCCAGTCTGTTGTGATTGGTCTACCGCGTGCAGCGCATATTTCAGAAACAAACGCCCATTACCATAACTGACCTCCAGCTCCGTTCAGGAGGCTTCCTAAAGCGCAGCGATTGTACACACTGTAAAGACAGTAACGATGACATCGGTTTTACATCAAATCTTGCTCCATCCTTTCTCTTTACTCAAAGTAGTAAGAATGACAGACAATCTGCATTAACAGACAGTTTTAGGTAATACTGCAGCCCACAGCTGATTTACAGTAGTATTTCAGTTAGCCAGAGACCTACACAATATGAAACACATTGTAGAGCACAGCGTCTTCTCGACATGATGCTATCCAGTATCCGCTGAATTTCTGTCAATACCCAGCCCTGCTAAAGAATCACCAAAATGTGAGAATTCTCATTTTATTTCATTTAGTGTAAGTGCCGATCATTAGTGGATAATAATATATAATATATAAAGTGCTGACGGTAAGAAGGTTGCTCTGTTGAGGCTCGCACAGCCTCTCGAGGAGAAATCGATACACATGAGCACAGCACACACACAGAAACTGCGGTAAAAATACAAAATGTGGATTTTTTATATTTAAAGCATATGATACAGTTAAGCAACATCACACGACCAAGAGTGCTGAACACCATCAGTTCTTACAGCTCATACAAAACAGCCTGTTTTTGTTGTTTCAGCAGCGAAAACAGCTCCAAACACAGATCACAGTGCGCCTCACAGCAACACCCAGCCGTGTTTCATTACTGAATGATTCAGAGTTTGAACGAATCGGTCGAGTCAAAGATTCAATGACTCATTCATAAACAACTGCCTCACTCCTGAACGAATCAGCCGTCTGAACGAATCATTTGACTCACTCATTTAGACGGTCACCTGCCGCCTCTTACTGGTGGGTTAGTTTCGTGTTTAAAAGTATCATTTTTTCCCAACATTTCCTATTTGTATATTAAAAATATATTTTAAACAATCTCATAACATTATTTAATGCAGTTGTATTTTTTCAGTGTATATGATTTAATTTGATTGGTAACAGCCCGTGGTGGCTCATAACTTAACAAAAACTAGTTTGGGACTGCTACAGAAGATTCTCGGTCAGCAGTGGTCAGGCGTTGACCTGCGGCGTCCCTCAAGGTTCTGTTCAAGGACCGATTCTATTTTAGCTATATATCTTACTTTTAGGGTCGATTTTTCTATTTTTTTAAAACATAAAACCCACTGTAGCGCCTGTCCTGTCCTAATAGTAGTTCTGGACTCACAAAGAGAAAGAAAAACTTCACAAACCCACTAAAGAGGAGCTGCATGCGCATGCGGACGGCTCGCCCTGTTCTCCAAGTGTTCAGATCATCATTTTCAGGTCAATACCAGAGTTCATTATGCAAAGGGAACTGGCCTGAATGAAGAGCCGAGGTGTTGGAGTGTGATTTACTGCCTCCGTAGTGCGTTCAGCGTGTGTGTTCAGAGGAGAAAACGTCCGATGAGAGGTTTGGGATCGAAGCCAAAGAGGCCAGAACATCCCGCTGACAGTTTAAGGCGAGCGACGAGAAGATAAATGAAGAACGAACAACAGCAAACTGCCCTCCTTTACCGAGGAACAGCAAACAGAAACTCTGAGAAAGTGGATCAGGGTGTCCGTGACGATCCAGGTGTGCTGGAGAAACTTTCTCTGCGCTTCAGCCGTTTATTATTGGGACGGGACCGCCTGCGGAGACAAACTCAACTACTCTATATGCACGAGAAGAGAGTTCAACGCAGATCTGTGCGACTCTGATGGGTAAAACAGTTAAGTGACCTTTGACCTCTGTTGTGTGACGTGAGACAGATGAGGGGACAAGGACCCTAGAGAGAGCAGGCAGCAGTGGATGATGGACGATCACATCAAGGGTCAGATCAGTTTTAAGGTCACGGTGGATCAGAGTCGTGGAGATTACAGTGAAGAACTGCTATAAACACTAAAATAAATACTTTTAAAATAAAAACAAACAAAATAAAACACTTACTAATAATTCATTCATTCATAAAAATATAAATTGAACAAAGTTTTAAAATAAAAACAAACAAAATAAACCGCTAACTAATAATTAATTAATTAAATATAAGAATTAAATAAATATTTTTTAATAAAAAACAAAAATAAAACACTTACTAATAGTTATATATACACTTTTAATATAAAACAAAATAAAACAATTAATTCATAAAAATGAAACAAAATAAAACACTAATAATTCATAAAAATATAAAATTAAACAATACTTTTAAAATAAAAACAAACAAAAAACCCTAATAATTATTAATTCATAAAAATATATTTAAATTTAAAAAAAATAAATAAAAACAAACAATCAAAATAAAACACTTACTAATAAATAAATCTCATAAAAATGTCAAATTAAAATACTTTTAAAATAAAAAAACAAAATAAAACACTTACTAATAATTAAAAAAAATATAAAATTAAATAATTCTTTAAAAATAAAAACAAACAAAAAACCCTAATTAATTTTTATTCGTAAAAATATAAAATTAAAACAAATCATTTTAAAATAAAAACAAATCAAAATAAAACACTAATAAATAATTCATAAAAATGTCAAATTAAAATAAATAATTAAAAAATAAAAACAAAACAAAACACCTACTAATAATTAATTCATAAAAATAAGAAATTAAAATAAATAATTAAAAAATAAAAACAAACAAAATAAAACACTTACTAATAAATAATTCATAATGTCAAATTAAAATAAATAATTTAAAAATAAAAACAAACAAAACACCTACTAATAATTAATTCATAAAAATATAAAATTAAAATAAATAATTTAAAAATAAAAACAAACAAAATAAAACAAAAAAATATTCATAGAAATAAAAATTTAAATAAATACTTTTAAAATAAAAACAAACTAAAAACAATTACTAAAAAAGATGAAATTTTATTTGTGTACCTGCATGTCATGTGACCATTAATCGGCATCAGAGAACCGTTAACAAGTGAATGTGTTGTTAAATTATTGAAATATGAAGTTCAAAGGGGATCAGGGAATCCCTGCATTAATCTGTGGATGATCTGTGTGTATTTACATGTATTCATCCGCTAACAGTCATCTATCATAAATGAGTCTGGTTAAAGTGTTTTAAGCGCGCAGCTCATCAGGTGTGAAAGTGGATCATTAGTTCTCTCTCTCCCTGAGGAGCGACGGCTCTCATAAGAATAGAAATCGTACAATGAAGACGGACCGGCAGCGAGAGCGGCGATACATCATCCCTGTCTCAGCTAATTACTATCACATCCTGCAGTCACGCGGCGTCGAGTCACGTCCTCCTCTGAGACACAACAGACCCGGAGAGGACCGACTGCTCAGCACACACACACACACACACACGCTCCATCAGAGAGAGGACGGGAAACGATAACCAAAACTCTGACTATACTGCAGAGCGGCACGATTCTGGATAACTGAGAGTCACTATTACTTTGTTTAAAATAGAGACTATTTTAAACTAAACATCATTTACTGACAAAGATGTCAAAATGTTAATTGCTGCAGTTTATATAAAAGTATTTAATTCATTTTTGATTCATTTTTCTTCTTTTTTTTAAATCTCTTGAATGAATGATTCAATGACTCACTCGTAAAGAATTCACTTGTTTCATTACTGGATGAATCAGCGTTTCTGAGCGAATCTCTTGAATGAATGATTCAATGACTCACTCATAAAGACTTCACTTGTTTCATTACTGGATGAATCAGCGTTTCTGAGCGAATCTCTTGAATGAATGATTCAATGACTCACTCATAAAGACTTCACTTGTTTCATTACTGGATGAATCAGTGTTTTTGAACTAATCTCTTGAATGAATGATTCAATGACTCACTCGTAAAGACTTCACTTGTTTCATTACTGGATGAATCAGTGTTTTTGAACTAATCTCTTGAATGAATGATTCAATGACTCACTCGTAAAGACTTCACTTGTTTCATTACTGGATGAATCAGTGTTTTTGAACTAATCTCTTGAATGAATGATTCAATGACTCACTCATGAAGACTTCACTTGTTTCATTACTGGATGAATCAGTGTTTCTGAACAAATCTCGAATGAATGATTCAATGACTCATAAAGACTTCACTTGTTTCATTACTGGATGAATCAGTGTTTTTGAACAAATCTTTTGAATGAATGATTCAATGAATCACTCATAAAGACTTCACTTGTTTCATTACTGGATGAATCAGTGTTTCTGAACAAATCTCGAATGAATGATTCAATGACTCATAAAGACTTCACTTGTTTCATTACTGGATGAATCAGCGTTTCTGAGCGAATCTCTTGAATGAATGATTCAATGACTCACTCATAAAGACTTCACTTGTTTCATTACTGGATGAATCAGTGTTTTTGAACTAATCTCTTGAATGAATGATTCAATGACTCACTCGTAAAGACTTCACTTGTTTCATTACTGGATGAATCAGTGTTTTTGAACTAATCTCTTGAATGAATGATTCAATGACTCACTCATGAAGACTTCGCTTGTTTCATTACTGGATGAATCAGTGTTTCTGAACAAATCTCTTGAATGAATGATTCAATGACTCACTCAAAGACTTCACTTGTTTAATTACTACATGAATCAGTGTTTCTGAACTAATCTCTTGAATGAATGATTCAATGACTCACTCATGAAGACTTCACTTGTTTCATTACTGGATGAATCAGCGTTTTTGAACAAATCTCGAATGAATGATTCAATGACTCACTCATGAAGACTTCACTTGTTTCATTACTGGATGAATCAGTGTTTTTGAACTAATCTCTTGAATGAATGATTCAATGACTCACTCATGAAGACTTCACTTGTTTCATTACTGGATGAATCAGTGTTTCTGAACAAATCTCGAATGAATGATTCAATGACTCATAAAGACTTCACTTGTTTCATTACTGGATGAATCAGTGTTTTTGAACAAATCTTTTGAATGAATGATTCAATGACTCACTCATAAAGACTTCACTTGTTTCATTACTGGATGAATCAGTGTTTTTGAATTAATCTCTTGAGTGAATGATTCAATGACTCACTCATAAATTACTGGATGAATCAGTGTTTTTGAACAAATCTCTTGAATGAATGATTCAATGACTCACTCATGAAGACTTCACTTGTTTCATTACTGGATGAATCAGTGTTTCTGAGCGAATCTCTTGAATGAATGATTCAATGACTCACTCATAAAGACTTCACTTGTTTCATTACTGGATGAATCAGCGTTTTTGAACAAATCTCTTGAATGAATGATTCAATGACTCACTCATAAAGACTTCACTTGTTTCATTACTGGATGAATCAGTGTTTTTGAACTAATCTCTTGAATGAATGATTCAATGACTCACTCATAAAGACTTCACTTGTTTCATTACTGGATGAATCAGTGTTTTTGAACTAATCTCTTGAATGAATGATTCAATGACTCACTCATGAAGACTTCACTTGTTTCATTACTGGATGAATCAGTGTTTCTGAGCGAATCTCTTGAATGAATGATTCAATGACTCACTCATAAAGACTTCACTTGTTTCATTACTGGATGAATCAGCGTTTTTGAACAAATCTCTTGAATGAATGATTCAATGACTCACTCATAAAGACTTCACTTGTTTCATTACTGGATGAATCAGTGTTTTTGAACTAATCTCTTGAATGAATGATTCAATGACTCACTCATAAAGACTTCACTTGTTTCATTACTGGATGAATCAGTGTTTTTGAACTAATCTCTTGAATGAATGATTCAATGACTCACTCATAAAGACTTCACTTGTTTCATTACTGGATGAATCAGTGTTTCTGAGCGAATCTCTTGAATGAATGATTCAATGACTCACTCATAAAGACTTAACTTGTTTCATTACTGGATGAATTAGTGTTTTTGAATGAATCTCTTGAGTGAATGATTCAATGACTCACTCATAAATTACTGGATGAATCAGTGTTTTTGAACAAATCTCTTGAATGAATGATTCAATGACTCACTCATAAAGACTTCACTTGTTTAATTACTACATGAATCAGTGTTTCTGAACGAATCTCTTGAATGAATGATTCAATGACTCACTCATAAAGACTTCACTTGTTTCATTACTGGATGAATCAGCGTTTCTGAGCGAATCTCTGGAATGAATGATTCAATGACTCAAAGACTTCACTTGTTTCATTACTGGATGAATCAGTGTTTTTGAACTAATCTCTTGAATGAATGATTCAATGACTCACTCATAAAGACTTCACTTGTTTCATTACTGGATGAATCAGTGTTTTTGAATGAATCTCTTGAGTGAATGATTCAATGACTCACTCATAAAGACTTCACTTGTTTCATTACTGGATGAATCAGCGTTTTTGAGCGAGTGACAAACATTTTTTTATTAATTATATTCTCAAACCAAAGTAAGAACAGGCTGTCAGACTCATTAACACAGTTAAAAGCAGACAAACAGCATCTCTATAAATACACATGACAGAAACAGAACTAATAAACACCACCAGACACAAAGTGATGCTACAGTTGCATCTACTGACATGTTCAGAGTTATCATGTTTCTCAGAACACACACTTTAAGCCGAGTGTAAACGTTCTCATGCACATGTGTGTTGTTTTGCTCACCTTGGCCTCTGACGTGGGCTCCAGGTAACACAGGCGGTTTCCCAAACCCTCGGCGCTCAGACAGAACTTGCGGTTTTCCTTCTGAATGCAGGCCACACACTGCAGAACCACCTCATCGTCCTGACGGGACACAAACACACACGCTCAGAACTCACAGGACAGGACATGAACAGAAATATATCTGACCATTCTGACTTATTTCTCGCAATTGCAAGTTTATATCTCACAATTCTGATGGAGAAAAGACAGTATTGTGAGATTAAAAATTGCAATTACCTTTTTTAGTTTTTTTATTCTGTGGGGGAAAACAAGCTTACAAAAGTACGAGACGTTGCGGATGTTCAAAGTTTTAGGTACATTCTCTTGTCAGCAGTATTTCGTCAGGAGGTTGAAATGTGACTATCAAATCACAATAAATGCTGAAACTTATCACGGTATAGAATGAATAACAGTTTGAACAGATAAACAAACACCAGTGATGTCCTCTTAAGTTCTCAAAATAAAAGAACATTTAACATTTAAACAATGCAGCAACACACAACAGAATGATAACATAACATAAACATAACAACATAATGGATGAGTGTGTTGAGATTGTGTTAGTGTCTGTGGATGTGTGTGTGTGTGTGTGTGTGTGTGTGTGAGCATACGAGTCACACTCACTCACTCACTCACACACTGACACACTCACTCTCACTTACTCACACACACTCACACACACTCACACACACTCACTGGTGAATAAATGAAGCCCTAATTTTCCTTTTAGGATGAGCTGTCCCTTTAAACCCGAAGACTGCTCATCTGAAGTGTGTGTTGTGTCTGATTCATGATTCATGGAGTTGTCGATGTTCTGAGGTCCTGCTGAAGTGAATCACGACTCAGACACTGAGCGGATGCAATTATTTCCTGTTCCTGTGACTCAGATCGGCTAATAATTTTAACACTGCACAAAATCAAACAACACACTCATCACTAGTGTCCGTTTAACATCCCATCCTCCTCCAACTGCACTGAAGATGAGAGAGGAACAAAAACAATCTGACAAAGATTATTATCTGTTCAACTGAATTATCAAACATATCTTTATTGGAAGTTAATTTAAACATCACTGACGTCTGAGCAACAAACTGAGACTGAAGTGAGCTTTAAATGCTTCCAATGCCTCACATTTATGACGTCCAAACAAGTTTATGAGCGAAACAATGATTCGTTTACAGACCAAATAAACGTCAAAACGCCTGCGCTGCATATTTATTGTCATTCATCCAGTGATAATATAGACTTCAGAGTCGCTTTGAGTAAAAGCATCTGCTAAATGAATAAAAATATAGCCAGAGGATAAAAACATATTCATGCTTAAACAAACAACATCATCAACACCAAATGTCAGGAGAATCCAGGTCATTTCCCAAAGGAAAGAGGAATCACAAACCTGAAACATTTACATGGACGCATTTGGCCGATATGTGTTCATTTGTAATGTTATCTGCCGATATACACTCACCTAAAGGATTATTAGGAACACCTGTTCAATTTCTCATTAATGCAATTATCTAATCAACCAATCACATGGCAGTTGCTTCAATGCATTTAGGGGTGTGGTCCTGGTCAAGACAATCTCCTGAACTCCAAACTGAATGTCAGAATGGGAAAGAAAGGTGATTTAAGCAATTTTGAGCGTGGCATGGTTGTTGGTGCCAGACGGGCCGGTCTGAGTATTTCACAATCTGCTCAGTTACTGGGATTTTCACGCACAACCATTTCTAGAGTTTACAAAGAATGGTGTGAAAAGGGAAAAACATCCAGTATGCGGCAGTCCTGTGGGCGAAAATGCCTTGTTGATGCTAGAGGTCAGAGGAGAATGGGCCGACTGATTCAAGCTGATAGAAGAGCAACTTTGACTGAAATAACCACTCGTTACAACCGAGGTATGCAGCAAAGCATTTGTGAAGCCACAACACGCACAACCTTGAGGCGGATGGGCTACAACAGCAGAAGACCCCACCGGGTACCACTCATCTCCACTACAAATAGGAAAAAGAGGCTACAATTTGCACGAGCTCACCAAAATTGGACAGTTGAAGACTGGAAAAATGTTGCCTGGTCTGATGAGTCTCGATTTCTGTTGAGACATTCAGATGGTAGAGTCAGAATTTGGCGTAAACAGAATGAGAACATGGATCCATCATGCCTTGTTACCACTGTGCAGGCTGGTGGTGGTGGTGTAATGGTGTGGGGGATGTTTTCTTGGCACACTTTAGGCCCCTTAGTGTCAATTGGGCATCGTTTAAATGCCACGGCCTACCTGAGCATTGTTTCTGACCATGTCCATCCCTTTATGACCACCATGTACCCATCCTCTGATGGCTACTTCCAGCAGGATAATGCACCATGTCACAAAGCTCGAATCATTTCAAATTGGTTTCTAGAACATGACAATGAGTTCACTGTACTAAAATGGCCCCCACAGTCACCAGATCTCAACCCAATAGAGCATCTTTGGGATGTGGTGGAACGGGAGCTTCGTGCCCTGGATGTGCATCCCACAAATCTCCATCAACTGCAAGATGCTATCCTATCAATATGGGCCAACATTTCTAAAGAATGCTTTCAGCACCTTGTTGAATCAATGCCACGTAGAATTAAGGCAATTCTGAAGGCGAAAGGGGGTCAAACACAGTATTAGTATGGTGTTCCTAATAATCCTTTAGGTGAGTGTATGTTCATTTGTAATGTTATCGGCCGATATACAGTGGGGAGAACAAGTATTTGATACACTGCCGATTTTGCAGGTTTGCCCACTTACAAAGCATGTAGAAGTCTGTAATTTTTATCATAGGTACTCTTCAACTGTGAGAGACGGAATCTAAAACAAAAATACAGAAAATCACATTGTATGATTTTTAAATAATTAATTTGCATTTTATTGCATGACATAAGTATTTGATCACCTACCAACCAGTAAGAATTCCGGCTCTCACAGACCTGTTAGTTTTTCTTTAAGAAGCCCTCCTGTTCTCCACTCATTAGCTGTATTAACTGCACCTGTTTGAACTCATTACCTGTATAAAAGACACCTGTCCACACACTCAATCAAACAGACTCCAACCTCTCCACAATGGCCAAGACCAGAGAGCTGTGTAAGGACATCAGGGATAAAATTGTAGACCTGCACAAGGCTGGGATGGGCTACAGGACAATAGGCAAGCAGCTTGGTGAGAAGGCAACAACTGTTGGCGCAATTATTAGAAAATGGAAGAAGTTCAAGATGGCCGTCAATCTCCCTCGGTCTGGGGCACCATGCAAGATCTCACCTCGTGGGGCATCAATGATCATGAGGAAGGCGAGGGATCAGCCCAGAACTACACGGCAGGACCTGGTCAATGACCTGAAGAGAGCTGGGACCACAGTCTCAAAGAAAACCATTAGTAACACACTACGCCGTCATGGATTAAAATCCTGCAGCACAAGCAAGGTCCCCCTGCTCAAGCCAGCGCATGTCCAGGCCCGTCTGAAGTTTGCCAATGACCATCTGGATGATCCAGAGGAGGAATGGGAGAAGGTCATGTGGTCTGATGAGACAAAAATAGAGCTTTTTGGTCTAAACTCCACTCGCCGTGTTTGGAGGAAGAAGAAGGATGAGTACAACCCCAAGAACACCATCCCAGCCGTGAAGCATGGAGGTGGAAACATCATTCTTTGGGGATGCTTTTCTGCAAAGGGGACAGGACGACTGCACCGTATTGAGGGGAGGATGGATGGGGCCATGTATCGCGAGATCTTGGCCAACAACCTCCTTCCCTCAGTAAGAGCATTGAAGATGGGTCGTGGCTGGGTCTTCCAGCATGACAACGACCCGAAACACACAGCCAGGGCAACTAAGGAGTGGCTCCGTAAGAAGCATCTGAAGGTCCTGGAGTGGCCTAGCCAGTCTCCAGACCTGAACCCAATAGAAAATCTTTGGAGGGAGCTGAAAGTCCGTATTGCCCAGCGACAGCCCCGAAACCTGAAGGATCTGGAGAAGGTCTGTATGGAGGAGTGGGCCAAAATCCCTGCTGCAGTGTGTGCAAACCTGGTCAAGAACTACAGGAAACGTATGATCTCTGTAATTGCAAACAAAGGTTTCTGTACCAAATATTAAGTTCTGCTTTTCTGATGTATCAAATACTTATGTCATGCAATAAAATGCAAATTAATTACTTAAAAATCATACAATGTGATTTTCTGTATTTTTGTTTTAGATTCCGTCACTCACAGTTGAAGAGTACCTATGATAAAAATTACAGACTTCTACATGCTTTGTAAGTGGGCAAACCTGCAAAATCGGCAGTGTATCAAATACTTGTTCTCCCCACTGTATGTTCATTTGTAATGTTAATAGCAGATATATGTTCATTTTTAATGTTATCAGCCGATATATGTTCATTTTTAATGTTATCGTTATCAAATCAAAATCAAATCAAATCACCTTTATTTATATAGCGCTTTTTACAATGGCAATTGTTTCAAAGCAGCTTCACAGTGGTAACAGGAAAATAATGCAACAGAATTTGATTCGACCTGTTATCGCAGGTACAACGTGATTTTCTGGATTTTTGTTTTAGATTCTGTCTCTCACAGTTGAAGAGTACCTATGATAAAAATTACAGACTTCTACATGCTTTGTAAGTAGGAAAACCTGCAAAATCGGCAGTGTATCAAATACTTGTTCTCCCCACTGTATGTTCATTTTTAATGTTATCGGCCGATAACGATAACATTAAAAATGAATAGATATATGTTCATTTTTAATATTATCGGCCGATATATGTTCATTTTTAATGTTATCGCCCGATATATGTCTATTTGTAATGTTATCGGCCGATATATGTTCATTTGTAATGTTATCGGCCGATATATGTTCGTTTTTAATGTTATCGTTATCGGCCGATATATGTTCGTTTGTAATGTTATCGGCCGATATATGTTCGTTTTTAATGTTATCGTTATCGGCCGATATATGTTTGTTTTCAATGTTATCAGCCGATATATGTTCATTTTTAATGTTATCGGCCGATATATGTTCATTTTTAATATTAACGGCCGATATATGTTCATTTTTAATGTTATCGGCCGATATCTATTAATTTTTAATGTTATCAGCAGATATATGTTCATTTTTAATGTTATCGGCCGATATATGTTTGTTTTCAATGTTATCAGCCGATATATGTTCATTTTTAATGTTATCGGCCGATATATGTTCATTTTTAATATTAACGGCCGATATATGTTCATTTTTAATGTTATCGGCCGATATCTATTAATTTTTAATGTTATCGATATGTGCACATTATATCGATTATATGATAATTTATGCACATGAACTTTAATGACATCCCACTGTGGAGTCGGCCCACCCTTTGCAGCTATAACAGCTTCAACTCTTCTGGGAAGGCTTTCCACAAGGTTTAGGAGTGTGTTTATGGGAATGTTTGACCATTCTTCTAGAAGCGCATTTGTGAGGTCAGGCACTGATGTTGGACGAGAAGGCCTGGCTCGCAGTCTCCACTCTAATTCATCCCAAAGGTGTTCTATCGGGTTGAGGTCAGGACTCTGTGCAGGCCAGTCAAGTTCCTCCACACCAAACTCGCTCATCCATGTCTTTATGAACCTTGCTTTGTGCACTGGTGCGCAGTAATGTTGGAACAGGAAGGGCCATCCCCAAACTGTTCCCACAAAGTTGGGAGCATGAAATTGTCCAAAATGTCTTGGTATGCTGAAGCATTAAGAGTTCCTTTCACTGGAACTAAGGGGCCAAGCCCAACCCCTGAAAAACAACCCCACACCATAATCCCCCCTCCACCAAACTTTACACTTGGCACAATGCAGTCAGGCAAGTCCCGTTCTCCTGGCAACCGCCAAACCCAGACTCGTCCATGGGATTGCCAGACAGAGAAGCGTGATTGGTCACTCCAGAGAACACGTCTCACTGCTCTAGAGTCCTGTGGCGGCGTGCTTTTCCCCACTGCATCCCACGCTTTGCATTGCACTTGGTGATGTAAGGCTTGGATGAGCTGCTCGGCCATGGAAACCCATTCCATGAAGCTCTCTACACACTGTTCTTGAGCTCATCTGAAGGCCACAGAAGTTTGGAGGTCTGTAGCTATTGACTCTGCAGAAAGTTGGCGACTTCTGCGCACTGTGACCCTCAGCATGCGCTGACCCCGCTCTGTGATTTTACGTGGCCTATCACTTCGTGGCTGAGTTGCTGTTGTTCCCAATTGCTTCCACTTTGTTATAATCCCACTAACAGTTTTTGTAATCAGGCTCTCAAAAATTATATAAAAATTTGGATTTAGATTTATCAGCCCATATATCGGTTATCGGGTTTCAAATATAAAAAGAATTATCGGTTATCATATCGGCCAAAATGTTCATATCGGTGCTTCCCTATTATATAAAGAATATGTAATACAGTGCATATCAAAAAGCTCCTCTCTAGAGTTACTTTTCTAGCTAACTATCGCATTTATGGTCACTGAATGGCTTTAAATGTGATGTTACATGACATTATAGTCCTCCAACTGTTTTATTGACGTCTTTGAAACACTGATTGATGAATTACGAGACGATTCATTTCAGTCAGTTTTCAACATTCCTTCTGATGTTCATTCATGTTTATTTGCTGCTGTAACTAGTAGTTAAGAAGAAGAGATGGTCGGTTCATGTGCGCTTTACACATTAAAGACTATTTATTATGATAAAACTGACAGAACTGATTTTGTGAAACAAGCTTATTGCGATTATTGGATGGCAAGCGACCTACACAATGAAAACAGAAAACCACAAAGATCGATATGGGTTCATCAAACTGCAGATTAATCAATGTTGTCAATCCAGCCCTAATAAACCCAATGAGAGCACAGCAGGTTTATAGAGAAGAGCGTCTCTGAAACCCTGCGTCTGCATTTCTCTGTGACTGTAAACGGACATGTTGACGGGCGCTTTCATTAAACACACTGCTGAGCGCACAAACATCTCAGACGACACACATCAGCTGGGATTTAACCTGCGACGGGCGGCGGGGAAACTGCTCTCAGTCCCAAGGGCATCAGTGTGTACCAGCAGAAACCGCTGCACTTTACACCTGCCGGAGGAAGAGAGGACGAGATCTCTACAATCCTCCATTTACAAGGGATCTGAGAATCTGAAGAGGTGTTGTGAACGCCCACAGCTGGTGTTTGTCAGACGCAGGTAGAGCCGCAGATTCCTGCGTCGACAGTCTGTGTGTATGTGAGACTCAACAGACACATGACCGTCTGAACAACCAGACAACGCAGGAATGACACTGAGTAAAAGCATCTGCTAAACGAACAAATGTACATTTGTTTGAGGAAGAAGATTCTGTTAATGCTTCTGATTTTATTTACTGATACCGGTGAAAAGTTTGGAAACATTACTATTTTTAATGTTTCTGAAAGAGTCTCTTCTGCTCACCAAAACTGTGTTTATTTGATCAAAAATACAGTAAAAACAGTGAAATATTATTCCAGTGTAAATCAGCTGTTTTCTATGTGAATATATAGTAAAGTGTAATTTATTCCTGTGATCAAAGCTGAATTTATCATCATTACTCCAGTCTTCAGTGTCACATCAAGATCTTTTAACAACTACAGTAAATCATGTGGCGTCACTACAGTAAAAATCATGTGGCGTGACTACAGTAAATCATGTGGCGTGACTACAGTAAATCATGTGGCGTCACTACAGTAAATCATGTGGCGTCACTACAGTAAAAATCATGTGGCGTGACTACAGTAAATCATGTGGTGTCACTACAGTAAATCATGTGGCGTCACTACAGTAAATCATGTGGCGTCACTACAGTAAATCATGTGGCGTCACTACAGTAAAAATCATGTGGCGTGACTACAGTAAATCATGTGGCGTCACTACAGTAAATCATGTGGCGTCACTACAGTAAATCATGTGGCGTCACTACAGTAAATCATGTGGTGTGACTACAGTAAATCATGTGGTGTCACTACAGTAAATCATGTGGTGTCACTACAGTAAATCATGTGGCGTCACTACAGTAAATCATGTGGCGTCACTACAGTAAATCATGTGGCGTCACTACAGTAAATCATGTGGCGTCACTACAGTAAATCATGTGGCGTCACTACAGTAAATCATGTGGCGTGACTACAGTAAATCATGTGGCGTGACTACAGTAAATCATGTGGCGTCACTACAGTAAATCATGTGGCGTCACTACAGTAAATCATGTGGCGTGACTACAGTAAATCATGTGATGTCACTACAGTAAATCATGTGGTGTGACTACAGTAAATCATGTGGTGTCACTACAGTAAATCATGTGGCGTGACTACAGTAAATCATGTGGCGTGACTACAGTAAATCATGTGGTGTGACTACAGTAAATCATGTGGCGTCACTACAGTAAATCATGTGGCGTCACTACAGTAAATCATGTGGCGTCACTACAGTAAATCATGTGGCGTCACTACAGTAAATCATGTGGCGTGACTACAGTAAATCATGTGATGTCACTACAGTAAATCATGTGGTGTGACTACAGTAAATCATGTGGTGTCACTACAGTAAATCATGTGGCGTGACTACAGTAAATCATGTGGCGTGACTACAGTAAATCATGTGGTGTGACTACAGTAAATCATGTGGCGTCACTACAGTAAATCATGTGGCGTCACTACAGTAAATCATGTGGCGTCACTACAGTAAAAATCATGTGGCGTGACTACAGTAAATCATGTGGCGTCACTACAGTAAATCATGTGGCGTGACTACAGTAAATCATGTGATGTCACTACAGTAAATCATGTGGTGTGACTACAGTAAATCATGTGGTGTGACTACAGTAAATCATGTGGTGTCACTACAGTAAATCATGTGGTGTGACTACAGTAAATCATGTGGTGTGACTACAGTAAATCATGTGGTGTCACTACAGTAAATCATGTGGTTTACAACAGAGAATTCTGCTCCGAACGCTTCCACTAGATCTCGATGTTATTAATTCTGTGGTGAATTCAAACTCTTTCTCACTGGATCTCCAGCGCTGTGTAGTAACGGTGTGGCGCCGGGCTGATAAACAGCAGCTGAAACGAGTAGCACAGTTCCATTCCACTTTCGTTTTGTTTGCCGTTTGATGTTTCTCATATGTCACAGAAATGGCAGCTCTTATCAGTCGGGCACCAGTGCCACCGCTAACAACATTTAGTCGCTCCAGCAGGAAAAAAAGGTCGCAAAATGCCACCATTTGGTCTCAGTCTAGAACCCTGTAGTGCTTATCACAGTTATTCCCTAAAATCTCTAGCACAAAGGCATATTATACTTTGAGTCACAAATGACTCATTTGAGTCAATTGTTTTAATGAGTCATTCACAAAAAAGCACTTTAGCTGAGAATAAAAGCATCTGCTAAATGAATACATTTCTTTGTGGAAGGAGATTCTGTTAAAGCTTCAATTCAGATTTTAGTTTTACATTGACATATTACTAAAGTATAATTTATTTTCTTTTTATTTAGTAATTAGGGGCCAAGCACCGAAGGTGTTTTCTATTGTTTTCGTTGGCGTTCTTCTTCTTCTTCTTCTTCTTCTTCTTCTTCGAGTCTATGGCAGCCCATTGAACCGCTTGCAGGAAAGTTATAAAAATTTGGCACACAGACAGAGGACAGTCTCTAACTCAATCCCTCTAGCGCCACCAACTGTCCAAAGTTGCACTCATGTTTGTGCTCATAACTTTTGAACCGTAAGGGCTAGAAACAAAATCTTTTCCTCTGATTCCTTGGCTCAAGACAATTCAATTGCACCCTATGACGTCATTTTCCGTCATGAAAATTTTCCCGCCATTTAGAATTTTCCAAAAAAACTACTTTTTCCATTTCCATTTGAACCAAATCATCTTCAGACCATGCCGACAAAAAGTTATTAGAATCAAGATAATTGGTCAAACTGTTCTTGAATAACGCGCCAACGAATTTGAGGAAGTGCCCGCCAAAATGAACATGAGGCTATATCTCCGCAATGCTTTAGCGTATTCTGACCAAACTTGGTGTGTGTTATGCCAACCATGACGTGAGGCTACCTGCAGCGTTTCGGCGCAGTTCCACCTAGTGGTCAGGAGATATGAAAAAATTGATATTTCTGCTTATAACTTCTGAACACTTTGGCCAAAAATCACAAGACTGGTCTCTTTAGATTTGGTGCATCATACCGAGTCATACGACACCCAATTTTACCATATCAGCCATTTTGGGCATTGGCCATTTTGAATTTTGTAAAAAAATGCTATATTTTACAAATGCCTTGGCGTATTGTTACGAAACTCAGTATGTGTCTTCGACACCAAACCCTGACAGTACTCAATAAGTTTCGGGGCAGCGCCACCTTGTGGTTATACTGAAATTTCCAAAAATGCTAATAACTTTTGATTAAATTTGCCTGTTGTAATGAATCTGGTCTTATTCGATTCCTTGGGTCATGCCGAGAACATAGATACCAAGTTTGCCATATTTGGCCAAACTTCCTGTCCGCCATTTTGATTTCCTTTAAAACCCTTTACTTTTTCGAACTCCTCCTAGACCTGTCTGATTTTCACCAAAATCAAATATCATTTTCAGACCATGACAGCAAAAACGTATTAATTTCGTGTCAACAGACGAAAGCGTTTTCGTATACTGCAGCGACGAATATGATGCCAAAATGACTCTTGAGGCTGTATCTCTGCAATGCTTTGACATATTGACACCAAACTTTGCATGTGTCATTGTCACCTCACTCTGACCACACCACATCAATTTCGTAACTGCGCCACCTATTGGTCGAAAGTGATAAACCATTAAATCATACTATTAGTGACTGTATATATGATTTTTCAGCCATTTTTCCTAAAATCATCTTTAAATGTCTTTAATTACTCATTGTTGCAGTTGGTCTGACACTCCCAGCCATGTTGACATGCCTTGTTACCTACTCTGCGCTTGGCCCCGGTAACTGCTGCTCGCAGCTATACTTATTATTATTATTATCTGGCCATATTTATATATACTGTATCGTATACAATATCGTGTCTATCGCAGTTCGATTCTCAAACAAATGACTCATTTGAATCAATTCTTTAAATGAGTCATCAAATAAAACCTCCTTCACTGAATGAACTGAATCCAACAGACTAAACGCAGACAAATGACCGTCTGAACAACTAGACGTCCTACAAGACAACATACAGTAGCAAATCTGCTTTGAATGAATGCATCTTGTTTGTGGATGGACCTTGTGTTAACGCTTGATGTCTTATAAACGGCTCTCATTGAGCTCTGACTGAGATGTTCCCGATGAACCATCTTCTGTTTTACTCCACACATCTCAGAGTAAACACGGCAGAGATCCGCTAGAGCTCCAGTCAATCCACTCGGAGCTCAAGACATCCGCACGGCTCGAGTTATCCGTGTCTGCGGGAGCTTCTGACTCACAAGAACCCGTTCTGCGGATACTGTTGCGTTTCTGTGGAAACGGAGACTTTAAATGTCAGGAGGGGAAGAGATCAGCTGCTGGTGCATTATGGGATTATTTCAACTTGACAAGCGTTCAAAAAAAGCACAGATAATGAATATATTTTGAGATGCTATTTGACAAGCGTCTTTCAGAAAGATGATGAATCATAATGTCATGATGTTCATCTCCTGCTATTTAAATGGCCCTATTTTTGTACAAAAAATAATTAAATTGTTAAAGTCTTATGAGTTCAATTGATTAGACAAGTTTTTTTTATTATTAATATTTTAATTGAACCAATTTGGGGAACAATAAAATGGATTGTATAAGGTTCATTATTTCAATTAATTAGACAAGCTTTTTTATTACTAAATTTTTATTTAAGCATTAAAACACAAAAAAAATAAAATGGAAAATCTGGGGGAGAATAAAACAGAATTTGGGGAAAAGTCAAATGGATTTTATAGGGCTCTAAAAATTAAATTTCTGTTAAACTTAATAAATTGTTGTTTTTTTATTTCAATTAATTAAACATGCTTTTTGACTAAAACAGAAACATTTAATGGAAAAAAATGATTTTGAAAAAAAAAATCAAATGGAATTGGATCATGTGACACTGAAGACTGGAGTAATGATGATAAATTCAGCTTTGATCACAGGAATAAATTACACTTTACTATATATTCACATAGAGAACAGATGATTTACACTGGAGTAATATTTCACTGTTTTACTGTATTTATGATCAGATAAACGCAGCCTTGGTGAGTACAAGACTTCTTTTAAGTGTGTGTGTATATAAATATTAGGGCTGTCGTTTTAGCGTGTTAACTTAGTTATGGGGAAAAACGTGTTAAAATTATTAACACATTTAATTGATGATGAACATGAATCAGGGCAGAAACTCAGTGTGTGATGAAGTCTATAAAATACCGTTAGAATGACACTACAATTCATGATGCCTCGTATGAGTTTTTGTTTCATATTTATATCATATGATATAGTCACACTATCTAGTAAAGAGTCACACGAGAGCTGTTTTTATCCTGAATCATACGAGTGCAAATGTGATATTGATTTTATACAACAGTTCAATAAATAAGAAGTTAGTATTGTTATATTTTAGACACAATATCGTCTGTTTTTGCTCAATATAAAGCGAGAGCAGAAGTGTTGTGCGTCTCTGAGCAACACACAGCCGCGTTTCGTTTCTGAATGAATCCTCGTTTTGAGTGAATCAATCGGGTGAATCAATGATTCAATGACTCGTTCATAAAGAGAGTCATTTACTTCAGTCTGAATGAATCAGCCGTTTGAACGAATCAAATGAATGAATGATTCAATGACTCACTCATTTAGACATTTACTGACACCTACTGGCAGTTTTAGATTCTTATTTAGAGTATTATTTCAATTTCATATTTCCATATTAATAAAAAATTAATCACCACATTGTGTAATTAATTAGATTAAAAACATTTAATTTGACTGTGTGTCTTATTTATATCAGATACACATTATATAGTAACTCTATAGTTTACTCTATTCTTCTCCCAGTTCACCGGTCACTTTCATGTGTTTCGTGAGACGAGGATGAATTCACGTGACGTAACTCCGACAGATCCGATTCTCTGAGGTGCAAACTAACATGGCGGCGCCCATCGCGCATTATAGATCAGCTAACATGATCATTATAAAGGGTTTTAAATGACAAAACACATTCACTTACATGTTTATTTGAACATCAGAATATCAGATAGTTCATGACATAGTTAACAAGTTTGTGAATATTTTGAATAAAAAAGAAAAAACGAAATAAAAGCAATACATCTGTCATACAGCACTATTGCGGCCGTGGTGTCACGTGAGAAGCATGACGCGTCGCCATGGAAACAATAAGGCCATGCGTTCTAAAATATTTAGCCAGAGAATATGGTCATATTTCTGCAAAATAAAGCGGAACCTTGAAGCTGGTTTAGCAGACCAAGAATACCGACGACTGCTGTTATTAATACTGTCACTGTTAGTGTTAAATTAGGCCTGTTGTA
>CM077177.1:41809383-41814383 GCA_039654105.1 Coreius guichenoti | reverse complement strand
TCCGTTTCATCATTCTTCAAACATTACGGGAACGTTACTTTAGAATGTTTTCTGATCGTTCCGTTTCATCATTCTTCAAACATTACGGAAACGTTACTTTAGAATGTTTTCTGATCGTTCCGTTTCATCATTCTTCAAACATTACGGGAACGTTACTTTAGAATGTTTTCTGAACGTTCCGTTTCATCATTCTTCAAACATTACGGGAACGTTACTTTAGAATGTTTTCTGATCGTTCCGTTTCATCATTCTTCAAACATTACGGGAACGTTACTTTAGAATGTTTTCTGATCGTTCAGTTTCATCATTCTTCAAACGTTACGGGAACGTTACTTTAGAATGTTTTCTGAACGTTCCGTTTCATCATTCTTCAAACGTTACGGGAACGTTACTTTAGAATGTTTTCTGAACGTTCCGTTTCATCATTCTTCAAACATTACGGGAACGTTACTTTAGAATGTTTTCTGATCGTTCCGTTTCATCATTCTTCACACGTTACGGAAACGTTACTTTAGAATGTTTTCTGATCGTTCCGTTTCATCATTCTTCAAACGTTACGGAAACGTTACTTTAAAATGTTTTCTGATCGTTCCGTTTCATCATTCTTCACACGTTACGGAAACGTTACTTTAGAATGTTTTCTGATCGTTCCGTTTCATCATTCTTCACACGTTACGGAAACGTTGCTTTAGAATGTTTTCTGATCGTTCCGTTTCATCATTCTTCACACGTTACGGAAACGTTACTTTAGAATGTTTTCTGAACGTTCCGTTTCATCATTCTTCACACATTACGGAAACGTTACTTTAGAATGTTTTCTGAACGTTCCGTTTCATCATTCTTCAGACATTACGGGAACGTTACTTTAGAATGTTTTCTGATCGTTCCGTTTCATCATTCTTCAAACATTACGGAAACGTTACTTTAGAATGTTTTCTGATCGTTCCGTTTCATCATTCTTCAAACATTACGGGAACGTTACTTTAGAATGTTTTCTGAACGTTCCGTTTCATCATTCTTCAAACGTTACGGGAACGTTACTTTAGAATGTTTTCTGAACGTTCCGTTTCATCATTCTTCAAACGTTACGGGAACGTTACTTTAGAATGTTTTCTGAACGTTCCGTTTCATCATTCTTCACACATTACGGGAACGTTACTTTAGAATGTTTTCTGATCGTTCCGTTTCATCATTCTTCAAACATTACGGGAACGTTACTTTAGAATGTTTTCTGATCGTTCCGTTTCATCATTCTTCAAACATTACGGAAACGTTACTTTAGAATGTTTTCTGATCGTTCCGTTTCATCATTCTTCAAACATTACGGGAACGTTACTTTAGAATGTTTTCTGATCGTTCCGTTTCATCATTCTTCAAACATTACGGAAACGTTACTTTAGAATGTTTTCTGATCGTTCCGTTTCATCATTCTTCAAACATTACGGGAACGTTACTTTAGAATGTTTTCTGAACGTTCCGTTTCATCATTCTTCAAACGTTACGGGAACGTTACTTTAGAATGTTTTCTGAACGTTCCGTTTCATCATTCTTCAAACGTTACGGGAACGTTACTTTAGAATGTTTTCTGATCGTTCCGTTTCATCATTCTTCAAACGTTACGGAAACGTTACTTTAGAATGTTTTCTGATCGTTCCGTTTCATCATTCTTCACACGTTACGGAAACGTTACTTTAGAATGTTTTCTGAACGTTCCGTTTCATCATTCTTCAAACGTTACGGGAACGTTACTTTAGAATGTTTTCTGAACGTTCCGTTTCATCATTCTTCAAACATTACGGGAACGTTACTTTAGAGTGTTTTCTGATCGTTCCGTTTCATCATTCTTCAAACATTACGGGAACGTTACTTTAGAATGTTTTCTGATCGTTCCGTTTCATCATTCTTCAAACATTACGGGAACGTTACTTTAGAATGTTTTCTGATCGTTCCGTTTCATCATTCTTCAAACATTACGGGAACGTTACTTTAGAATGTTTTCTGATCGTTCCGTTTCATCATTCTTCAAACATTACGGAAACGTTACTTTAGAATGTTTTCTGATCGTTCCGTTTCATCATTCTTCAAACATTACGGGAACGTTACTTTAGAATGTTTTCTGATCGTTCCGTTTCATCATTCTTCAAACATTACGGGAACGTTACTTTAGAGTGTTTTCTGATCGTTCCGTTTCATCATTCTTCAAACATTACGGGAACGTTACTTTAGAATGTTTTCTGATCGTTCCGTTTCATCATTCTTCAAACATTACGGGAACGTTACTTTAGAATGTTTTCTGATCGTTCCGTTTCATCATTCTTCAAACATTACGGAAACGTTACTTTAGAATGTTTTCTGATCGTTCCGTTTCATCATTCTTCAAACATTACGGGAACGTTACTTTAGAATGTTTTCTGAACGTTCCGTTTCATCATTCTTCAAACATTGTGGGAACGTTACTTTAGAATGTTCTCAAGTAGCAACATTTAAAAAAGGTTAGAACATCCAAATAAAACGTGTCAGGAAAAATGTTCCATGAATGAATAATGTTTTTGTGCTAACGTTATGAGAACATTATTAAAGACCAGATAACGAACATTCTATTAACGTTACTGGAGGAACGTTTGTTCATAACTTTGAGAGCTGGGTTTATACTGAATAAACTGAACAAACAATAGAAACTACACAAATAATGATATTGGTTTACATCAAAACAAGATCAGACATGATCAAGATGCGTCATCCCCATTAACACACTGAGTGATCCAGAGCTCATTATAATATACAGTTACAGAATAATACAGTCCATATGAGCAGATATGACGATGAAACGCTGCAGTCAAACAGACTCGACACAAAACCGGTTCAATGTGGTTCTATATAGAACTCTAGGGTTCTAGTTTTAAAAAACGCTTTATTCCAAAAAGGTTCTATATAAGCAGAAATGTCTTGGATAAAAGGTTCTCTATATGGAACATTTTCTTCTAAGAGTTTACATGCACATCAATATTCCGATATTAATCTGAATTTGCCAATATTCTGAATAGTATCGACTCATGTAAACACTACAACGAGTATTCTCCAAACTGTGATTCCCATTCCTGTTTTAATGGGACATTTGTTGTACGGAAGCACCTTTTTCAGAAAACGCACTGAAAGGAGAAATATGCACATGCTCAGGAATTATGGGTGATAACAGATGCTTAGGAACACAAACAATGCATTTCTGGAGTGACACATTTTATTAAATTATTAATTATTAAAAGACATTTACATGTCATTTCATCATATTATTTGCATAATAAATGATTATTATGGACATTCATCCCGTCGGACACATTTGGTGTCGGTGTTGTTGGGCATTTCTAAAGGTGAGAAGCGTTCTAGTCTTAATTAAATCATTGAGAATAAGTAGTAATCAAACTAATAACTGAGCACAATCTCCTGGGAAATAATCAAGGGAAAGGAAGCACGCAAGTGTAGATCGGCAGACTTACAACAATCGTGTATACAGGAATATACTGTACATTATATACCGATCAGGCATAACATTATGACCTAATATTGTGTTGGTCCCCCTTTTGCTGACCCGTCGAGGCATGGACTCCACTAGACCCCTGAAGGTGTGCTGTGGTATCTGGCACCAAGATGTTAGCAGCAGATCCTTTAAGTCCTGTAAGTTGCGAGGTGGGGCCTCCATGGATCGGACTTGTTTGTTCAGCACATCCCACAGATGCTCGATTGGATTGAGATCTGGGGAATTTGGAGGCCAAGTCAACACCTCAAACTCGTTGTTGCGCTCCTCAAACCATTCCTGAACCATTTTTGCTTTGTGGCAGGCGCATTATCCTGCTGAAAGAGCCACAGCCACCAGGGAATACCGTTTCCATGAAAGGGTGTACATGGTCTGCAACAATGCTTAGGTAGGTGGTACGTGTCCAAGTAACATCCACATGGATGGCAGGACCCAAGGTTTCCCAGCAGAACATTGCCCAAAGCATCACACTGCCTCCGCCGGCTTGCCTTCTTCCCATAGTGCATCCTGGTGCCATGTGTTCCCCAGGTAAGCCACACACACACACCCGGCCATCCACGTGATGTAAAAGAAAACGTGATTCCTCAGACCAGGCCACCTTCTTCCATTGCTCCGTGGTCCAGTTCTGATGCTCACGTGCCACTATTGGCTCTTTCGGCGGTGGACAGGGGTCAGCATGGGCACCCTGACTGGTCTGCAGCTATGCCGCCCCATACGCAACAAACTGCGATGCACTGTGTATTCTGACACCTTTCTATCAGAACCAGCATTAACTTCTTGAGAAATTTGAGCTCCAGTAGCTCGTCTGTTTGATCGGACCACACGGGCCAGCCTTCGCTCCCCACGTGCATCAATGAGCCTTGGCCGCCCATGACCCTGTCTCCGGTTCTCCACTGTTCCTTCCTTGGAGCACTTTTGATAGATACTGACCACTGCAGACCGGGAACACCCCACAAGAGCTGCAGTTTTGGAGATGCTCTGACCCAGTCGTCTAGCCATCACAATTTGGCCCTTGTCAAACTCGCTCAAATCCTTACGCTTGCCCATTTTTCCTGCTTCTAACACATCAACTTTGAGGACAAAATGTTCACTTGCTGCCTAATATATCCCACCCACTAACAGGTGCCGTGAGGAAGAGATAATCAGTGTTATTTACTTCACCTGTCATATTGTTATGCCTGATCGGTGTATATACATATACACTCATATACACACACAACCATATACACACACACTCATATACATATACACACACACTCATATACATATATATATATATATACACACACACACACACTCTCTCTCACACACAGAGTTTGATTATAGAAGTCATTTAATTTATATTGATAGTTTGAATGTTGGACGTGAAAAGGATTGAACTGATTGATTCATGATCAATACATTGATTCATTAGAAGCCAATTAAATAAGACGTATTACCTCACATTTCTTCTCACACACGTACAAGA
>CM077177.1:41751883-41804383 GCA_039654105.1 Coreius guichenoti | reverse complement strand
GGTTTAGTACAGCATATTTTTTGTGGTTTAAACCGTAAAGATGTTTTTGACAGACTCTTCCCTCATTAATGCTGCCTTCACGTGCTATCATAATTATCATAAATACTAGTTTCCTTGTTAAAAATTAGACATGAACGCCCTCTCAAGTCAAAATTTGAATGCGATGAGCTCGTAATCACGACTTCAGAAGTGGGATGTAGGAAATTTCCGATAGCACGTGAAGGCAGCATAATACTACTCAATATAACTAGTATTGGATGCATAACAAATCACAAAACATTACTTCTTTGCTTGGTTTACTAGTATAATTCTACTAAAGTTATTATAATAGTGAATATTTAGGCTATATGTGTGTCTGTTTACGTTTTTGTGTCAGTTTAAAGCGCGCGTGTTCCTCGCGCGCCGCCGCCGTTTGAATAAAAAGGGCGCGAATTTTATTTTTATGACCGTTTTGTCGGGACGCGTAGTTTGCAGTGTAAACACGGTGTAAACTAGAGTAAAGTACTTTACATCGCTAAACTCATGAGGAATTTAATGTCATCACATCTCAGGTAACTTACAGTCGCTTCAGTAGCCTATATAACGGTTATTTTTGAATAAATACAAATAACCGCCATTTTTTTCCCCTCAGAAATGTCTTCGTTTATTTTTTGCTCACTTTTTACATGAGCATTCATATATTAACAAAGATGCTTACATTTACGACACAATTGAGCATGTACATAGATAGAGTCTTTAATTCTGTTTTTCATCAGTTTGTTGTTGTTCTGAGGTAATTATATTCTGACCCTCACACGTAACTTTATGTATTTATACATTTTCATTCAGATGGTTTCAGGTTTTAGTTTTACTATCCTTGTGGGTATATTTTGGTGTCTATATTGTTCTTTGGGGATATTTTGTTATGTATATAGCTATTTTTTATAATAAGTCTATGCAGTTACGTGTAATGAATGTTCTATTTTAAAGCATTGTGAAACAAATATTTCGCCTGCTCCTCATAGTCAAAAATAGATAGATAGATAGATAGATAGATAGATAGATAGATATAATGACAGTTTGTCTTCTGTCCCCTTTAAATTGATGCGGTGTCTTTGACATTCTGCAGCTGAGTGTCCGCAGCGCCGCTGTTTTGCTTTATGACACACTTCTGATGGGGGCGGGGCCATCCCTAAACCAACCAATCACAGTTGCGGAGACAAACGCTGCCGCCTCTCATTGGTCTCCGCGCCTATCAATCACAAGGTGAGCCCGCTGTCCTCCAGAACGCACTTTATTCCGAGAGCGAGTCAAGGATCCGTCATGCACCTCAGATGGGTGAGTTTAACATCATTAACTTCATATAATATCCGATTATTGACATTAAAACACGCTAATATACCCTGCAATTATGTGTTAATGCGGATGAGATAATGCGTGTCATTTGTTGAGCGAATAAAAAGACGCATAACTTAATACAGATCATACAAATGCATCGATCATAAGCTTATTTTAGCTAAATTTAAGATGTGTTGTTGAATGCATGGCTTTGAGAGAGAAATGCAGTGAATGTTTAAAGCATCAGTGATGCAGCAGTGCAAAAATAACTTTCTGCATAATAAATGATGCTCAATATAGTGCGGATTATTCATGCACTGCTCGCCTAATCCACAGATATAAAATACTGGTTTTGTTTTGGCTTAATCGCTGCTGAATTGTCATATTTTAAAGAGACAGCTTGTGCATGATCATTTTAAAGTCTCATTTTAATGTATAATTGTTATGATGTTATGCTCTAGTCATTCAACTGCTTATTTGAATAATTATGCATACAGTTCAAAGGCTTGAGCAGAATAAATGGTTCTGAATGACATTATCAATGGACCCTCTGTTAGTTTTCATCAATATGCATGCATGGATATTTTTGGCAGTTTATTTTCTGGCCTGCACACACGTCTGGCAGCTACGATGCATAAAATATTACATGTTTATTATAACAATATTTGCTTATGATCATGCAAAGGTTATTACTTACTGAAAAAGAATCGGCTTTGAAATAATCAAACATTCTCCAATAATCTGTTTTATTTACAACTTTAAAATGCATACAGAGAGAATTCAGTGTGCTGCCGAATTGCAATGAATCAAAATTATTATTTTAAATGAACTTTTGATTTGGTTGTGCATGTGAAAGCATCATGTCTGTGTTTATCAGGCTGTGTTTTTTTACATCCTACACACAGATTTTATGTTGCACTTAAAGCCTTCTTCATTTTGACAGGCCTTTGATCGCCCCGATGATGAACACCAGTCCATCCCGGGCCGTCCCCGACTCGAGACGAGACCCACGAGACAACCGCCAACTTAATTTAGGAGTGTGATTAATTAAAACGGGCCCCGTAATGGAAGGCACACACACTGTGGTGCGTCTGTACAAACCCATCCATGAGATGTGCTTCATCAGTCTGTACTTCCCAACGAGGAAGTCCCGAGGTTTCACACGAGCTGGCCATTCCCCTCGTGAAGTCCAGCCTCTGAATGAGCAGAGGGGCGAAGACCCGGCCAGGACTAAACAAAGACGGCACTATTACAAATCAGCGGATGAAGTCTTACAGTCCTGCGAGGCGACAAAAGGAGCGGTTGCGCAGCTTCACTGGCTGGCTGTCGAACGCCATCAGCTCCTGACGGACCTCCTGTCTTTATGCAGCGACTGCGCAGAGAGAATCAAGATGGGCAACCAGGATGGGAAGCTCCAGCTGGAAGGACATGGGGAACATGGTGTTGGTAGCAGTAACCTCACTCTTCCTCTGTCCCCGGAGCGCAAGAGAGCGGCCTCGAGAGTTCGGAAGCTGAAGAAACTGGGATCCAAGAAGATGGACAGCGCTGAAGAGTTCTTGCAGAGCAAGATGAAGAAGAAGGTGCAGAGTGGAGCGGCGTCCGATGCACCCGGAACGCCAGTCTCCGTCCACGGCCCGGACACTCCCGGATCAGGCTCCTACGTCAGCGTCTCCAGCCAGCCCCTTCTTCCCATGGACGAAGACTTCCAAATTGCCCACGACGGCTGGGATTTCATGGAGGAACCTCGTTCTTTTGAATGCGAAATGGATTGCACCGAGCTGTCAGAGTTTGGAGAACTCTGTTTGGAGTACGAGAACGAACGTGGCCATACGGACAGTTCTGGGAACCATCAAGAGAAGTTTGGAGGTAATGGGAGAACCAAAGTGGTTCTCATTGAGCAACCTGTATCTCGTTCCTGCTTGGATGTGGACCGAATCTACCAGAACTCATCTGGACAAGAAAAGATCAATCGCTTTACTCAGGCACACAAGAAGACGCCATCGTCCCCCATTGACGCCCACTCCAACCTTCGCTCCTGGACCAGAAGCCCCACGTCAAGCTCTCTCTCTGGGGTTTTCAATGTGTCCTATCCTCCCAACAACAGTCTCCAGAGCATGTCGCCTGTCCTGTCGCCTCTGTCCTCTCAGCTTCCCAGTCCCCAGATGAACCACCGTATTGTGTTGCTTCCTGAGGAGGAGGACGATGGAAATAAACGCTCCTCTAGAGACGAGCCCAAAGTCACCACTGAGGTCATCGACAAAAACGGCAACCGTAGGACAGCCACGCGCCTCGACCTGAACCTCAGCCATCATTTCAACCTCAATGGAGCCAGGACATTGAGTGCCACGACCTCAGGTAAGCTCTTCTGTTTCAAACTCACCGATACCGGCTATTGGCCAGTTCTGATATTTGTCACTTATTTGAGCTTTTATTATTAACCCTCTATGGGACGCATTATGTTCTAACCATGAAATATTTCTTCAAATAATTTCATTTTATTACATGAAATAGCTTCAATCATACAAACCAAAAAATTGTGGGGGGGTACTTAGGGAAACGTTGCCTGTGCCACAATGGAAAATGGTCCAAAAAGTAGTTTTTCTATAAAATTATGATTTTTTTTTCTATTTAAATGCACATTTCTTTTAGTAATTGATCGATGTATATACATAGGACTCATGGAAACCAAAAATAAGTAGATCCCTATCATTTAATCCCTATCGTTTCCTATAATTTGGGAACGATTTGGGAACCATCCTCACTCTCGTCACATGGAAGAGCTAACTCTGCACCTTTCCGTAAAATATTGCTGTATTAACTCTTTTTTGAAAAGAAGAAATAATTTTGTTACTTATACCTAAACACAACTATACTACAATAAACACTTTAAATAACTGCAATCATATTGTTGATGCTACTATCTATAAAAAATCCCAATGGGGAAATACATTAGTGTAATTCCACTGTGGGACAACGTTGCCATATGGAAACATTGATATTTTCTATATTTACAGTAAAACTATGTTAGACAAAGTTGATTTGTGAATAAAAATATCTAATTTACTTATCAAAGATGCTGCAAAAAATCCCCCTTGAGAAGAGATGTTTAGAAATGAGGTTAATAGAGCGATTTCTGGAGCACTTCAATGGGGAAAGAGAGGTTTGGAGGGACATTCAAATGTCATGTGACTTAAAAACAGCACATCATTGGCTACCTTAAGGCCTGCCCTTTTAATTCCCTTAGTGCAATTTATTGTATTTTTTTCTAAATAACAAGGAAATTAGTAGAAATTAATTGCTGCCATATGGCAACACCGTACCATAAAGGGTTAAAATAGATTAGTGTTTTGAACGTGTTTTAAATGAGAGTTTATTGCTGCATCATCAGATCATTTTCATTGAACATGGAACAGGCCAACATTATAAGAGAGACACAAAGTGAAACAAAATATACAAATAAGACAACATGACAACTAACATTATTATTAGGGCTGATCGATTATGGCAAAAATCGTAATCCCGATTATTTAACACAATTATTGGTGGGTGACATGATCAAAGTCTTATTTCATGATATGAGTCATTTTAAATGTCAGTGAAACTTCACAATTATTGATACTTCAGCAAAAACTAATACTAGGTAAATTAATGTAAGTAAATAGTCCTCAAAAACTGTCAGCAATACAATAAGAACAAAGAAACTAAATTACAAACAAAACCAACAAAAAATACAACAGAACAAAAATACTAAATTAAAAATAAACAGAGCTTGAGGTTTTTCAGGAAGATGTACTAACAGTGGTGTTCAGATAATAATGACCTACAACAGAAACTGAATAAAGCTATCAAATGTAAAATAACACTGCTGTGCACATTAAATATAGACTAATCCTTATTAAAACTACAGTTTATTCATTCAAGAGCAGAGTGATTTTTATCTCTTTTGTTGTTTGATTAACATCAATGATTGCAGCAGGTTTATTAGGCTACTGTCACTTTAAGAGCGAATGCACGGATCCAATATACTGTTACACACGTGCTCTTTCTTAGTGTTTACATTCACTTAAGACAGAACCGACTGCGTTTGCGAGGATACTTACCAAATCGGCATTTCAACATATTTGTGTGTAGGCTATTTGAGCGTTTAGGTGCATATCTGAAGCCCACAGCCCACAGTACACTTTGCTTTGTCTCAGAGCACGCGCACAGGCATCGCCTAGGGAACAGCATCTCTTTCACAGCTTTATGCGCTTTTAATAACACTGTTCAATCACGTCCCGCAGTTTAGCAACAGTAGACTGCATTTTACATCACCCACCTATTTGACTGATTTGTATGTTAAGTTTGGCTTGATTCGAGAAGTTTATTTGGTTTGTAATAAAAAAAGTAACAAATTCTTCCCTCGCGGGTCAATTTGACCCCCTTAGGAATGCTTCAGTATACATAGAAAAACCTAAAAATGCTCCAAATTAAAACTAAAAATGCTAAATAAAAAAAAGATTTAATAATGTCTACATGTGTATCTGAATGCATACTGAAGAGATAAACTCAAGAACTGACTTTAGGACCCAGTGGAACAGCTCATTTGCTCCATATTGAGGCCATCCAATGGCAAGAGTCATGAAATATCATCTTATATTATTATTTTTCCACAAGAGGTCAGCAAAGACACCAAAATTGTCCCAATGTGAGATATTTTGAGCTGATTTTGAGCTGGGTTATGTATGGAAGCTTGTTTCCGCCACAGAATAGCAAATAAAAAAGGTAATTGCGACTCACAATTATGACTTTTTTCCTCAGAATCGCGTGATATAAAGTCGCAATTACGAGTTATAAAGTCAGAATTGTGAGTCGCAATTACCTTTTAAATTGTTTTATTCCATGGCAGAAATAAGCTTTCATAGTTGTGCATGCATTGGAGAGTTATTTTGAATTTAAGTTAAAATAATGTGCTTAAATTATATTATTATATTATATTATTATAAAGATAATAAAAAATCTCCCAAAAAAATCCATTAAAAAATAGAAAAAATATTGTAAAAATTAAATCATATAAGCTTTCTGGACAAAAAAATAATACTTTTAGGTTTTCGGGTCATTTTGACATGCAAGGGAAGGATGAGGGTTTAAAAAAATATCAGTGGCTGATACATCGGGTCTGTTCTTGACTATTAACAACCCACCTTATTTTGCAACACGAAAGTAAGTTATTTTCTTCATATGTGCGAGATTTCCGGTTCATTAGCCGCTGTAGGTAAATAACAAAGTGCAAGCTACAAACTAGTGCATTTATGATTATGATAAGAAAAAATACCATGATATCAAATACCATTTTGCAGTATAAAGCAGCATGACGGACTAGAAGCGAATGGACTAGAAACATTTAAGTTACAAAAGTGTTAAAAATAAGGTGGATAGTGACGCTTCCCATGGCAAACACTAGAGATCTCATGTTCACTCTGATTTCTTAGGCTTGTCATGTGACTCGGCACAAGAATTTCGGCCTTTCCCAGAGATCCGTTATTGAATTTTCTCTGTGTTTGAGTCACTAAGATCAAAGCCTCATGAAAATAATTTGCTCTGCACCTTCATCCTGCAGGAGGGTGGTTTAAAATATCCACACGGGTCGCCTCAGAAGTCCCCAACGTTAATGAGATGGAAAGGATTAAAACACTTTTGTTGCTCGAACAGGACTTCGGAAGCGCGTGAGCTGCATCTCATGGTTGCGCTGACGAGAAAAGAAAGAATTCCCATTAAGCGTCTGGCCTTTCTGTGATCTTTCTCTTGTGAACATCACTCGTTTGATTTGATCATCGGCTATCAGATGTGGGGCAGAACACACTTCCTTTGCTCAGGGCAGAATAGATGTTTCCTCTCTGCTTATAAGAGACGTTACGAAAGCTTCATTACAGTGTGCTGATTGTTACCTGTCATGTTTTAAATTACACCAACAAACCCACTAGTACTAGCTATGTAGGATTTTGCAAAGACTTGCAGTTTTATTCGTTCTGCACTAAGAAGTCTTTCTCAAGTGACACTCTGTTCATTGTCTCCTGAGGCTGACACAGACTCTCGCTTCAGTAAGCATCTCTGAGAGAGACCTGATCATGTGATGACTGTGATGAACTCTCTAGTCCTTACAGGAGTTGTTGCTGCACGACTTTGGGTGAACTGAGAAACAGAGATCACGATTCTAGCGCGATTCTGAACAGACAGCTCAACAAAATAACATGTAATCTGAATTAATTATTTTTAAAAATCAGTTTGAATGAATGATTCAATGACTCACTCATAAAGACTTCACTTGTTTCATTACTGGATGAATCAGTGTTTTTGAATGAATCTCTTGAGTGAACGATTCAATGATTCACTCATAAAGACTTCACTTGTTTCATTACTGGATGAATCAGTGTTTTTGAACGAATCTCTTGAGTGAATGATTCAATGACTCACTCATAAAGACTTCACTTGTTTCATTACTGGATGAATCAGTGTTTTTGAATGAATCTCTTGAGTGAACGATTCAATGACTCACTCATAAAGACTTCACTTGTTTCATTACTGGATGAATCAGTGTTTTTGAGCGAATCTCTTGAGTGAATGATTCAATGACTCACTCATAAAGACTTCACTTGTTTCATTACTGGATGAATCAGCGTTTTTAAATGAATCTCTTGAATGAATGATTCAATGACTCACTCATAAACACTTCACTTGTTTCATTACTGGATGAATCAGTGTTTTTGAACAAATCTCTTGAATGAATGATTCAATGACTCACTCATAAAGACTTCACTTGTTTCATCGCTGGAAGAATCAGCGTTTTTGAATGAATGTCTTGAATGAATGATTCAATGACTCACTCATAAACACTTCACTTGTTTCATTACTGGATGAATCAGCATTTTTGAATGAATGTCTTGAATGAATGATTCAATGACTCACTCATAAAGACTTCACTTGTTTCATTACTGGATGAATCAGTGTTTTTGAACAAATCTCTTGAATGAATGATTCAATGACTCACTCATAAAGACTTCACTTGTTTCATTACTGGATGAATCAGCGTTTTTGAATGAATCTCTTGAATGAATGATTCAATGACTCACTCATAAAGACTTCACTTGTTTCATTACTGGATGAATCAGTGTTTTTGAACAAATCTCTTGAATGAACGATTTAATGACTCACTCATAAAGACTTCACTTATTTCATTACTGGATGAATCAGTGTTTTTGAGCGAATCTCTTGAGTGAATGATTCAATGACTCACTCATAAAGACTTCACTTGTTTCATTACTGGATGAATCAGCGTTTTTGAATGAATCTCTTGAATGAATGATTCAATGACTCACTCATAAAGACTTCACTTGTTTCATTACTGGATGAATCAGTGTTTTTGAATGAATTTCTTGAGTGAATGATTCAATGACTCATAAAGACTTCACTTGTTTCATTACTGGATGAATCAGAGTTTTTGAATGAATCTCTTGAATGAATGATTCAATGACTCACTCATAAAGACTCCACTTGTTTCATTACTGGATGAACCAGTGTTTTTGAACGAATCTCTTGAATGAACGATTCAATGACTCACTCATAAACACTTCACTTGTTTCATTACTGGATGAATCAGTGTTTTTGAACAAATCTCTTGAATGAATGATTCAATGACTCACTCATAAAGACTTCACTTGTTTCATTACTGGATGAATCAGCGTTTTTGAATGAATCTCTTGAATGAATGATTCAATGACTCATTCATAAACACTTCACTTGTTTCATTACTGGATGAATCAGTGTTTTTGAACAAATCTCTTGAGTGAATGATTCAATGACTCACTCATAAAGACTTCACTTGTTTCATTACTGGATGAATCAGTGTTTTTGAGCGAATCTCTTGAGTGAATGATTCAATGATTCACTCATAAAGACTTCACTTGTTTCATTACTGGATGAATCAGTGTTTTTGAATGAATTTCTTGAGTGAATGATTCAATGACTCATAAAGACTTCACTTGTTTCATTACTGGATGAATCAGTGTTTTTGAACAAATCTCTTGAGTGAATGATTCAATGACTCACTCATATAGACTTCACTTGTTTCATCGCTGGAAGAATCAGCGTTTTTGAATGAATCTCTTGAATGATGGATTCAATGACTCACTCATAAAGACTTCACTTGTTTCATTACTGGATGAATCAGAGTTTTTGAATGAATCTCTTGAATGAATGATTCAATGACTCACTCATAAAGACTTCACTTGTTTCATTACTGGATGAATCAGTGTTTTTGAACGAATCTCTTGAATGAACGATTCAATGACTCACTCATAAAGACTCCACTTGTTTCATTACTGGATGAACCAGTGTTTTTGAACAAATCTCTTGAATGAACGATTCAATGACTCACTCATAAAGACTTCACTTGTTTCATTACTGGATGAATCAGTGTTTTTTAATGAATCTCTTGAATGAATGATTCAATGACTCATAAAGACTTCACTTGTTTCATTACTGGATGAATCAGAGTTTTTTAATGAATCTCTTGAATGAATGATTCAATGACTCACTCATAAAGACTTCACTTGTTTCATTACTGGATGAATCAGTGTTTTTGAACGAATCTCTTGAATGAACGATTCAATGACTCACTCATAAAGACTCCACTTGTTTCATTACTGGATGAACCAGTGTTTTTGAACAAATCTCTTGAATGAACGATTCAATGACTCACTCATAAAGACTTCACTTGTTTAATTACTGGATGAATCAGTGTTTTTTAATGAATCTCTTGAATGAATGATTCAATGACTCATAAAGACTTCACTTGTTTCATTACTGGATGAATCAGCGTTTTTGAATGAATCTCTTGAGTGAATGATTCAGTGACTCATAAAGACTTCACTTGTTTCATTACTGGATGAATCAGTGTTTTTGAATGAATCTCTTGAGTGAATGATTCAATGACTCATAAAGACTTCACTTGTTTCATTACTGGATGAATCAGCGTTTTTGAATGAATCTCTTGAGTGAATGATTCAATGACTCATAAAGACTTCACTTGTTTCATTACTGGATGAATCAGCGTTTTTGAATGAATCTCTTGAGTGAATGATTCAGTGACTCATAAAGACTTCACTTGTTTCATTACTGGATGAATCAGCGTTTTTGAATGAATCTCTTGAATGAATGATTCAATGTCCAGAATCGCACTATTTTTACTATTCAGCCATTTGTAGTGGTGCCCAAGTTACTTTCAAAAGCTGATTTACTCTATTTTGATCGCTACCGTAGACATCAGTGTTTATATCCGACAGGCGAATCATTGTCATTTAGGAATGAGATCGCGTGGGTGTTTGAATCGAGATCGCCATCTTTGAACGATTAATCGTGCAGCTGTACTGTACACTATATAGTGAAGCATGTAGATTGTCTAACAGCAGTGGTTGAGCACAGGATTCTCCTGTACACTATAATATTTCATCAGTCAATAAACCATCTAAAAATACCTCCACCGTGTAAAACATCAGTTCCTCAGGAAATTAAACAGCCATATCATTGAGCTTTGAGTGATCGTTTTCTTACTCGCATGCTTTATAGAGGATCTGTTCAGCATCATTCACTGTAGACTTTAAGTCTAAAACACATTTGAAAAGTAAAGCTTCAGTGCAAGTTAAGTTCTAGCAGTGAGCTGATGATATGAACGGCTTTGTGTCTTTAATGTGATCCATTGATGTGTTTAGAGGGAATATAAGCCTGTAAATGACATGTAAACCAGAGTAGGAGAGAGTCACGTTGTCTTTTAGTGGTTTCTCAGTGATTCTGCCTCAGACTGGGATCAGGTGACCTCTGCACTGGCTCCTATAATAAGAGTAATGAAATAAAGCAGTCAGCCCAGAGGTCATGTGAAACTGATCAGCACACGGACAGAGAGACAGTCAGGATCCCTTTAGTTGCTGTTGCATGTTTTGCATGGCATTCAAAATGTGTGTGTATGAGAGAAAGTGTGTGTGTGTGTGTGTGTGAGAGAGAGAGTGTGAGTGTGTGTGTGTGTGTGTGAGAGTGTGCGTGTGTGTGAGTGTGAGAGTGTGTGTGTGTGTGTGTGAGTGAGTGAGTGTGTGAGTGGGAGTGTGTGTGAGAGAGTGTGTGAGTGTCTGATTGTGTGTGTGAGTGTGTGTCTGAATGTGTGCGTGTGTGTGTATGTGAGAGTGTGTGTGTGAATCTGAGAGTGTGTGTGTGTGAGTGTGATGGTCTGATGAGTCGAGAGCTGTAATTACACGTCACATCACTAAACATCAGTGTGTATTCTTAAAAGAGGGTGTATATATAAACTCTTGCTGCTATAAACGGTCTTTTAATGTTCCCAGTTTTGTCTGAAACAGAACAGTACTGTGGTGGTAGTGGTACCCTAGTACTTTTTTGGTTAGTGAGTAAAATGTGTAGTTTATTTTGTGTTTTCCCACCTGAGCTATTTGTGTAAATCACCCAGAACACCCAAGCAACCACAACACAACCTGCTGTAAAGTTTGTGTGAGGACTGTGAGTGTGTGAGCCTCTCGTGTCTGATGTGTGTGTTCATTGTGAGCTTCATGTTGTCCTTCATCACAGACAGCAGAGCATTAATACACTCTGAACACAGAAAAACACAGAGACACACTTCACCCTTTAACGAATCATAATTATCAACTAATTTTAGATCATATTTTGATGATGCATGTATCTGTAATATGTCTCTAATATGAGCTGATGTGATCAGTGTAGCATCAGCACACACATATCGAACCGGTCATTCGCTGTGCGTCAGCCCGAGGCTATCAAACACACTGGCAGATCTGTGTACTGTGATATGACATCATCTGTGCCACACACACACACACACACACACACACACACACACATCTGACAGCTGCTGATCTACTATATTTCACTCCTCAATCAACCAAACACAAAGCAACATGCTAAAACCACTCGGGAACAGCTTACAGCAACCAACCAATAATATTCAGTGTGACAACGTGCCCTGGTCTGGCTTATAGAGGCTGGATTTGCATTTGTATATCAGGTGTATATCGTTAGAATTAATAGATTTAAACGTTTATTTTTAGTACAGTTGAATCACTGTACAGATGTCTCAGCATGTGATTTGAATGTGTTTTCTGAGCCACTGTCGCCCCCTGGAGGAGGAGAAACGCTCAGCATCTACTTTACATTAACGTGTGAACATCTGAGATTATTGTATAAGGGTGAATGATGGATATGGATTTAAAATTTGAAGAAAAAATAAATAAAACTGGCAAAAGAATTCATATTTTAGGACTTTCTATACTTATTAGTATTCTTATTCTATACTTATTAATGAATTTGTCGTTTGTGGGGGATCTTGTTACTACTCATGATAAAATATTGCTGCTGGGGGATTTTAATATTCATGTCTGTTGTATCTCTAAAACATTATCAATGGAGTTTTTAAATCTTATTGACTCGTTTGACTTTGTTCAGTGGGTATCTGGTCCAACGCATTTACATGGCCATACTCTAGGGCTGGTCCGAATACCATTTTTTGAGCTTCGAAGCTTCGGTAGTAATCAACACCGAATATTCAAAGCTTCGGAGGGAGGGGGCTGAACATATTCTTCTCTCTAATAAAGACAGGAATCTGGAGAAGCGGCGCGCCTCACGCGGGCAGGGCTTATATGCTCCGAGAACGGACACTGCACTAGTGATACAAAACACACAGGTCTGTTACGTCCCAGTAATAAGCTCCTATATTTCGCAGTAGATTCATTTAGATTGATAATAAAGGGTAATAGGCTTGCTGCGATAGTCGGTGTTACCGGTGTTCAGGCATAACACTGGTTACATCACTTGCCCACCGCGGCACCGCCCCCACCGTCGTTTTGATATATTATAGGCCTAGTAGTAGTAGGCCACAGATTAACTACAATTAAAAACCGAACGTGCTGCGTGAGCCGAACGAGAGTCGCAGCACATCAGCAGCAGGAGTCAGATCTCATTCATCACGAGAGCAAGGAGCTGAATGACAAGATGATCGTGGAAGATTTGATTTCAACAACGCAAAATGTAAAAGCGCCTATTTAAGAGAGTTTGTCATTGTACTGTTTTGTTGTTGTGTTTCTCATTAAGAATAATAGGCTAATGAACTCACCATTCAAGCAACCCGCAGCCGAATTGGCGCTAATTCTAAACCGAAAGTAAAATGCGCGCGGCCGCACTGGCCGCATTCACGGCTGCACACTTAGGCTAAGAAGAAGCAAATATATTTATTAAGTATAACGAGGTTGGGTTCCTATTCAATTGTCCATCCTATTAAAAACGGCTAAGATATAAGATAATTGTAAAAAAAAAAAAAAAAAAGAGTATTGTATTTCGCCAGATTTTATAGTGTAAACATATGCAAGCGCGAATGAGAACTGTTTCGAGGGGGATGCCGGGTGTGCGCGAAAAATAAACTAATATTCAAATCCCAAAATTGAAAATCAAATACCAACCCACCGAACGAATATTCGAATATTCTGGTCCAGCCCTACCATACTTTGGACTTGATTTTAACTCATGGACTATCTGTTTCGGACATTACAATCAGCAGCGCAACCTTCTCTGACCACATGCCTGTATCTTTCTCTGTTCCTTTCTCTGATCAAATTCTAAGAAATCAGCCCATGGTGCGTAAGTCTCGTACCTTTAACTCACGCTCCAGTGAAGAGTTCACGAGGCATGGGATTCGTCAGAAATGGAATCTACTCTGCACAACTTGGACGCTGATGAACATCTCAGGCATTTCAACTCTACTTGTGCCTCCGTTCTGAATAGCGTTGCACCAATGAGGCTTAGAAATCATAAGTCGGCGCCAGTTCCTTGGCATAACGAAACAACACGCTCTCTCAGACAGGCCTGCAGTAGGGATGTGACGGTGAGGAAATTTTCCCACCGGTTAAGCGACGTGTGACAACACCGATGGGCTTTTCAAATCGCTAATTTTAAACCGAAAGTAAAATGCGCACGGCCACTCGGGTATTCATAACGGAGCGGAGCAAAGCGAGTGTTTTCAATGAATTCTTATGAAAGTTAAGCTTCCATCGGCATGAACTGAAAACGCGCCAGACTGGACACACACCGTGAATGACTGTGCGGCAGTGAACGAATGACAGTGTATCCATGAATGAATGCCCGTGCTCATTTTACTTTCGGTTTAGAATTAGCGCCAATTCTGGGGCGGGTTGCTTGAATTGTGGGTTCATTAGCCTATTATTCTTAATGAAAAACACAACAACAAAACAGTACAATGACAAACTCACTTAAATAGCCGCTTTTACATTTCGCTTTGAAACCAAATCTTCCGTGATCATCTTGTCATTCAGCTCCTCGCTCTCGTGATGAATGAAATCTGACTTCTGCTGCGTTTGTGCGGCGACTCCCGTTCAGCTCACGCTGTATTGAGCAGACACGTTCAGTTTTTAATTGTGGTGTCTGTTCTCTAACTGAACTAAATGATTTTATTACTATTAAAATCAAAACGACGGTGGGGGCGGTGCCGCGGTGGGCAAGTAATGTAACAGGTGTTTCACCTGAACACCGGTAACACCGGCAACACCAACTATCGCGGCAAGCCTAGCCTGCAGACGTGCTGAGCGCAAGTGGAAAAAGGACAAACTGACGATTTCTTATGAAATTATGAGAAATTCTCTTACTATGTTCCAGAGGGCAGCCAAGGCTGCAAAGTGCAAATATCTTTCTGATCTGATTACAAAAAATCAGCACAAACCTCGTGTTCTTTTTTCCACCATTGACTCTAAATGTGCTAAATCCACCTGTTAAACTGTTCCCTCTGTTTCCCTTTGTGAATGGTTCGGAATGTTTTTCGCAAATAAGGTCCCGACTATTAGATCTCAGATATCTCATACTGGTTATGATCTGCCTGATGCTCCTTTATACTCCTCTACATGGTCTGTGTTTGAGCCGCTTAACTTGGACTCCTGTAAGGAAATTGTGAATCATCTTAAGCCCACATTATGCCCACAGGACATTATTCCTCCGTATTTCCTCAAAACTATTATGGATGCAGTCGGTAAGGGACTCTTAGCAGTAATTAATAAATGCTTGCTCACCGGCACCGTTCCAGCCTGCCTTAAACATGCTGTTGTAACAGCGTATCTTAAAAAACCCAATCTTGATCCTACGTCTCTTTCTAATTTTCGGCCCATCTCAAAGATCATTGAGAAAGTTGTGCTTGCCCAATTACAATCCTTCTTGTCTGCTGTCAATTATATCTGTGAAGTTTTTCAACGGGCGGGGGGGTTGACGGGAGTGGGCGTGTTTGTACTTCTATTTACTTTTGTTTTATAAAAAATATTCAATCAACTATCACAAACTATGCATCATTTGAAAGCTAAAACACTCAAGATTCATGTTCTGAACTTGTTGCAATAAATACACCAGAGATGAAAGGGTTAAATGAAATGCTGAAGGACCGGCCATGTAAACATGAACAAAATAAACGCAGTACTCATCTTTCATCCCCTATCGTGCAGATCAGATCGGACGAAGCCAAGAAACACCAGCATACATTTCAATGTAAGAGTCCATTCTTCAAAATGCATCCCACTTTTTAATCCAAAACAACGAAAAAATAGGGAAAAAAACAAAAAATTTGTTTTAACGTTTTGAGTTAGAGTAATCAATCATGTCCATTTTTAATGAAATATCGATTCTAATCCGTATTCCATCATTCTCCCCTGTACTTTGGACTCTTCCGCTCAAGTTGAGCCCTCCCTCGACTCCCTCCTTCAATCACAGGCGTTCTGGTGACTCAATATATCCAGGAAGCGCATTACAGGCTTGGCGAGGTGTCAATCAGTACACTCATGGTTTTCATTGGATAAAGCCAGTCAATGCCTAGCCAATACCTTGCCAGTAAAGTTTTGATGGATGGACGTAGTAACCAATCAAAAGGCGTCATCTTGTGCAGTATATGTAAACGGTATTGGTGAATACTACTAGTGCTGACGTCTGCATTCACACCGGCGCGCGTCTACCAGTTTACGCACACACCTTAGCGCAGCTCGCTGACTGAATAACAGACACTTCTTATCAACTAAATGAGTTTTTTACACTTTGTAATTTCTGTAAATAGTTGCTTTAATTTCTCAGTAACCGTATATCCATTAGCAGTTTATTGCAGATTTATTTGAATGAAAAACTACTACAATGTTCTGAAATAAATGGCCTTTTTGAAAGGACGCCTCGACTTTTCTTGGCATAAAAGCTTACAGAAGCTACATGTTTGAGAGTATCATCCTCAAATTTGAATCAAAACATGATCAGACATTCAGTTTTATATTTAGGATATTTTCAGGCCTTTAACATTAAAGTCTCATCCATTTTTCCCTAAGTGAATTTCAATAAAAACAAAAACAAACGTGAGTCACTTACATGTATATTTTACCTTGTTTTACTCTGTTCCTATACTACTTTGAGTTATTATGACTCTTGGGTAACACAATTTCAAGTGTCTAGTTTAAAATAAGACCAGATTTATGAATATAGACCATAGGGTTTAAGAGGTTAAAACTCTACATAGCACTGAATCGGCTCTCTTAAGAGTCTCAAATGACATCTTCCTCACGACAGATTCAGGGAAATCCATGGCTCTGGTCCTTTTAGATCTAAGCGCTGCATTTGCCTTAGTCGACCACAACATACTTCTGTCACGAGTGAGTCTTGTGTGGGACTTCGTGGTACTGTATTACAGTGGTTATTTGTCAAATAGGTGTTTCACTGTACATCTGGGGCTTATTCATCCTCCAACAAACCTCTTGGTTGTGGTGTCCCGCAGGGATCTATTCTTGGACCGGTGTTGTTCTCCCTGTATTTGCTTCCCCAGGCCTCTATTTTTGAAAAATATGGTGTCTCTTTTCATCTATATGCCGATGATACCCAAATCTACCTTCCCTTACAGCGCAATAACACATTTTCTCTTCAGCCTCTGTTTGATTGCCTAAATGAACTTAAGTCATGGCTTTCAAGCCATTTTTTACTCTTAAATGAAAATAAATTATTATGTTTGGCGCTAAGGAAAACAGTGTTTTCTCGCCCCGTATAATACACAGTGTGCCAGGAATCTGGGCATCCTATTTGACTCCAGTTTAAAATTCGACAAACAGATCACTGCTGTTGTCAAATCGTGCTTCTATCAACTTCGCCTTCTCAGTAAAGTTAAGCCCTTTTTTATCCAGGAGCAATTTTGAAAGGCAATCCATGCCTTTGTGACATCTGGGCTTGACTACTGTAACTCACTGTATTATGGGCTCTCTCAGGCCTCTTTGGTCAACCTTGGTTGTGTTTAAATGTGCTCTATAAATAAACATTGATTGATTGATATTAGATGATTGATATTGATGGTGGCGCTGTTTAATTTCTATAATGAGTTCACACAGACGGACTGAAGCTCCAGTGTGAAAACAGTCCAGCTGCTTCTGTTTCACTGTGCTTTTACTCCAGTACTGGTGACAGAAGCTCTGCTGAAGATGGAGTGGACGTGCATCTTAATTTCATGAGCCTGAAAGAGATGTAGGACTTCGCCTGCGATCAATCTGAGTTTGCGTTTGGAACAGAACCAGATGTTTAGTCAGCGCTCGGAGGTCCGGCAGCCGATGCATTATCATAATGAGATGCGATTAATCATGGCAGCCTTTGCCTGCTGCCTTCATTCGCCTTATCAATAGTGTTTTTAATGCCGAAGTTTGCCAAGGAAATGCATGTGAATTAGGATGCAACTTCTCCAGCTTTGTTTAAATTATTCCTGCTGTGAGTGACCCATTAAACTCATTTCAGACAGATATAGCAGGCTTCATATAGACACTGAACCATCTGGAACATAATGTAACATAATGTTTCTAAAAGAAAACCTGCTTTATTGCATTAGTTTTGAGCACATTTGTGACCCTGGAGCACAAAACCAGTCATGATCTCACGGGTATATCTGTGGTAATAGCCAACAATACATTGTATGGGTCAAAATTATCAATTTTTCTTTTATGCCAAAAATCATTAGGATATTAAGATCATGTTCCATGAAGATATTTAGTAAATTTCCTACCGTAAATATATCAGAAATGTATTATTAGTGGTAATATGCATTGCTAAGGACTTCATTTGGACAAATTTAAAGGAGATTTTCTCAATATTTATATGTTTTTGCACCCTCAGATTCCAGATTTTCAAATATTGTCCTAACAAACCACACATCAGTGATGCTTATTTATTCAGCTTTCAGATGATGCATAAATCTCAATTTAAAAAAATTGGTTTTGTGGTCCAGGGTCACAAATAATATCAGGAAAGACACAAATATATTTTAGACATACATAACCAACATACTTTTAGTTATCAGTGACTTAATCTGATTGTGTTTCCTGCAGAAAACTCTCTGCTGCGGCCGGAGGACATCTGGATGCTGGACGGGGATGAATCCATTACCCAGGAGCCTTTGTGTCGTCCCAGCAGACCTGATCACCTGGACTTCCTGAGAATCACTCCGCCCGAGGATGACATCATCGGAGACACTCCATGTTACCCGAAGCTTGGAATAACAGTGAGTGAATCAATATTATAGACTTGTTTATATTTGATGTTTATTTAGTTAGCAGGCACCTATAGTCATATAAGCAGGGCTCGACATTAAGCCTTTTTATGTGCTTGTCCTTCGGTCATTCACTTGTCCGAGTAAAAAAATTGCTTGTCCAGAAAAAAATAGGAATTTTTTGAAAATATAATTTATTCTGAAGAAATATTTTCATTAGTGTTCAGTCAGCTTTGACATATTTAAATCTGCATATTTATAATATTTTAACCATTTTTCCCTAATCGTTTTAAACATATGCTTCATCTTTCATTTTAAATTCTTAAATTTGATCAATATATTAAATTAGAATAATAAGACACTATAGGACTGTTTCCAATCAAAAATTACAATTGCATTAAATAATGTTATGAGATTGTTTTAAATATTTTTTGAATGTAGGCAGCAGGTGACCGTCTTAACGAGTGAGTCATTGATTCAAATGATTCGTTCAAACGGCTGATTCGTTCAGGAATGAGGCAGTTGTTTATGAATGAGTCATTGAATCTTTGACTCGACCGATTCGTTCAAACTCTGAATCATTCAGTAATGAAACACGGCTGAGTGTTGCTGTGAGGCGCACTGTGATCTGTGTTTGGAGCTATTTTCATTGCTGAATAAACAAAAAAAGTCAATATTGCGTCTAAAGTGACTTAATATGAATTACTGTCATATGAAATCAGTGTCACATTTTCAGTCGTGATGGTATTCAGCACTCTTGGTCGTGTGATGTTGCTGAACTGTATCGTATGTTATAAATATAAAAACTCTACATTTGGAATTTTTACTGCACTATGTTGACTGAGTTTCTGTGTGTGAGCTGTGCTCATATGTTTCCATTTCTCAACAGCACAACAGTACATTACTTATTATATTATTATTTACTATCGATCACCACTTACACTAAATGAATGCAGAATCATTCTTGTATTTTGGTGGTTCCCTAGGTTTTGTTATTGATGTTTTAATCAGGCTATTGTCCGATCGGGCAAGTAAAATTCTCTTTCACTCGCCCCTTCAAAACATCCACAAGCGTTAATGTCGAGCCCTGGTATAAGTGAAACTATGAAGCAGGATAACTGATTTCAACAGTTTCTTGAGCATCATATCCTCATATCAGAATGATTTCTGTAGGATCATGTGACACTGAAGACTGGAGTAATGATGATAAATTCAGCTTTGATCACAGGAATAAATTACACTTTACTATATATTCACATAGAGAACTGTCATTTTAAATATTTAAAAAATATTTCAACATTTTTACTGTACTTTTGATCAAATAAATTCAGCCTTGGTGAGCAGAAGAGAACATTAAAACTATGTAATTATTCCAAACTTTTGGCCGGTTTAAGAATTATTGTTCTTGTATTACATGTATTGTTCTTAATTTAGTGTTTGCTGCTCTTCTGTGGACATTCTACAAAACTCACAGTCAATCACTTGATGTGCATGACATATACACTCACCTAAAGGATTATTAGGAACACCATACTAATACTGTGTTTGACCCCCTTTCGCCTTCAGAACTGCCTTAATTCTACGTGGCATTGATTCAACAAGGTGCTGAAAGCATTCTTTAGAAAAGTTGGCCCATATTGATAGGATAGCATCTTGCAGTTGATGGAGATTTGTGGGATGCACATCCAGGGCATGAAGCTCCCGTTCCACCACATCCCAAAGATGCTCTATTGGGTTGAGATCTGGTGACTGTGGGGGCCATTTTAGTACAGTGAACTCATTGTCATGTTCAAGAAACCAATTTGAAATGATTCGAGCTTTGTGACATGGTGCATTATCCTGCTGGAAGTAGCCATCAGAGGATGGGTACATGGTGGTCATAAAGGGATGGACATGGTCAGAAACAATGCTCAGGTAGGCCGTGGCATTTAAACGATGCCCAATTGGCACTAAGGGGCCTAAAGTGTGCCAAGAAAACATCCCCCACACCATTACACCACCACCACCAGCCTGCACAGTGGTAACAAGGCATGATGGATCCATGTTCTCATTCTGTTTACGCCAAATTCTGACTCTACCATCTGAATGTCTCAACAGAAATCGAGACTCATCAGACCAGGCAACATTTTTCCAGTCTTCAACTGTCCAATTTTGGTGAGCTCGTGCAAATTGTAGCCTCTTTTTCCTATTTGTAGTGGAGATGAGTGGTACCCGGTGGGGTCTTCTGCTGTTGTAGCCCATCCGCCTCAAGGCTGTGTGTGTTGTGGCTTCACAAATGCTTTGCTGCATACCTCGGTTGTAACGAGTGGTTATTTCAGTCAAAGTTGCTCTTCTATCAGCTTGAATCAGTCGGCCCATTCTCCTCTGACCTCTAGCATCAACAAGGCATTTTCGCCCACAGGACTGCCGCATACTGGATGTTTTTCCCTTTTCACACCATTCTTTGTAAACTCTAGAAATGGTTGTGCGTGAAAATCCCAGTAACTGAGCAGATTGTGAAATACTCAGACCGGCCCGTCTGGCACCAACAACCATGCCACGCTCAAAATTGCTTAAATCACCTTTCTTTCCCATTCTGACATTCAGTTTGGAGTTCAGGAGATTGTCTTGACCAGGACCACACCCCTAAATGCATTGAAGCAACTGCCATGTGATTGGTTGATTAGATAATTGCATTAATGAGAAATTGAACAGGTGTTCCTAATAATCCTTTAGGTGAGTGTACAGTGTACTTGATAGTTTGTGAACCGCATCTGTGAAAATGTCAATAATTTTAACTAAATCAGAGGGATCATACAAAATGCATGTTATTTTTTTTATTTAGTACTGTCCTGAATAAGATATTTTACATAAAATATGTTTACATATAGTCAACAAGACAAAAAAAATAGCTGAATTTATTAAAATGACCAAAAGTTTATGAACCCTTGATTCTTAATCCTGTGTGTCGTTCCCTGATGATCCACGACTGTGGCTATGACTAAAACTAAATCAAAATTTGCTGTCGAAATTAACACTGGCGCGCACACACACAGTTTGTTTGTGCATCAGACTCTCACGCGCTTACTGTACGACTCCTGTACGTCACCAACGCTCTTCAGAAACAACCGCAGAATACGACAGAGCTCGTGTTTTAAAGCAAAGCACACACTGGAATGAATAATTCACTAAAAAAGTCTCTATTCTCTCTGATATGTCTGATGTGATCAGCCTGGCCTTCTTTACATTAGCGCTGTTTTGGACTGTTTGAATGAATTCGATTACTGGAGTTTGACGGATTAAAATGGCCTGATCACAAACAGAAGCAGAATCGGGTTAAAGAGTTAGAATGGAAATGTCCTCCTCCCAGAGTTACAGGTGCTGTAGATGCTCAGTGTGACTGTGATAAACTCACGACTCGATCTAACTGCGTGACGAAAAGTACGTTAATGACGCAGCTTCACGTACTTCTGTAATTTATTTGCGTTAAATTATTTGAACGCGTTAAGGACTTTAAATTAATTGCATGCGTTAAGGCGTTAACGGTGACAGCCCTAATATATACATAATAATTATACACAGTACACACACGTAAATTATGTAAACACAAAATTTTGGATGCCATTTATCGCAATTAATCGATTGCCCAGCACTAATTCTATTATTTCCTTCTGTGTTCATAAACAGTCTGTTCATATGGACGTGTGCACTAAAGCTTAAATACAGTCAAACACACACACAGGCTTTGTATAAGAGGTCTTTCAGGTACAGAGGGCACGTCAGCAAATCCTGATTTCTCAACTCGGCAAGAACGCTGGAGACTCATTATTTTTTTCACGAGGTCACGACTGACTGATTCAGCAGCAGAACATGTTAATAACTGTAATAAGTCTTTCTCTCTGTTTCCTCCATCCTTTAATTCTCCCCACATACACTACCAGTGAGAAGTATGAAATAATTAAGATGTTTTTGAAAGAGTCTCTTCTGCTCACCAAGGCTTTATTTCATCAAAAATACAGTAAAAACAGTGAAATATTATTTCAATGTAAAACAGCTGCTTTCTATGTGAATATACACCGATCAGGCATAACATTATGACTGGTGCAGTGAATAACACTGATTATCTCTTCATCACAGCACCTGTTAGTGGGTGGGATATATTAGGCAGCAAGTGAACATTTTGTCCTCAAAGTTGATGTGTTAGAAGCAGGAAAAATGGGCAAGCGTAAGGATTTGAGCGAGTTTGACAAGGGCCAAATTGTGATGGCTAGACGACTGGGTCAGAGCATCTCCAAAACTGCAGCTCTTGTGGGGTGTTCCCGGTCTGCAGTGGTCAGTATCTATCAAAAGTGGTCCAAGGAAGGAACAGTGGAGAACCGGTGACAGGGTCATGGGCGGCCAAGGCTCATTGATGCACGTGGGGAGCGAAGGCTGGCCCGTGTGGTCCGATCAAACAGACGAGCTACTGGAGCTCAAATTGCTCAAGAAGTTAATGCTGGTTCTGATAGAAAGGTGTCAGAATACACAGTGCATCGCAGTTTGTTGCGTATGGGGCTGCATAGCCGCAGACCAGTCAGGGTGCCCATGCTGACCCCTGTCCACCGCCGAAAGCGCCAACAGTGGCACGTGAGCATCAGAACTGGACCACGGAGCAATGGAAGAAGGTGGCCTGGTCTGATGAATCACGTTTTCTTTTACATCACGTGGATGGCCGGGTGCGTGTGCGTGGCTTACCTGGGGAACACATGGCCCCAGGATGCACTATGGGAAGAAGGCAAGCCGGCGGAGGCAGTGTGATGCTTTGGGCAATGTTCTGCTGGGAAACCTTGGGTCCTGCCATCCATGTGGATGTTACTTTGACACGTACCACCTACCTAAGCATTGTTGCGGACCATGTACACCCTTTCATGGAAACGGTATTCCCTGGTGGCTGTGGCTCTTTCAGCAGGATAATGCGCCCTGACACAAAGCACAAATGGTTCAGGAATGGTTTGAGGAGCACAACAACGAGTTTGAGGTGTTGACTTGGCCTCCAAATTCCCCAGATCTCAATCCAATCGAGCATCTGTGGGATGTGCTGAACAAACAAGTCCGATCCATGGAGGCCCCACCTGACAACTTACAGGACTTAAAGGATCTGCTGCTAACATCTTGGTGTCAGATACCACAGCACACCTCCAGGGGTCTAGTGGAGTCCATGCCTCGACGGGTCAGCAAAAGGGGGACCAACACAATATTAGGTCATAATGTTATGCCTGATCGGTGTATAGTAAAGTGTAATTTATTCCTGTGATCAAAGCTGAATTTATCATCATTACTCCAGTCTTCAGTGTCACATGATCCTACAGAAATCATTCTAATATGAGGATTTGATGCTCAAGAAACATTTATGATTATTATCAGTGTTGAAAACAGTTAATATTTGTTTTTGTAACTATTCCAAACTCGTGGCCGGTAGTGTAGACTCAGCGAATCAGCAGAATATTGACACGAGACACAGTTTAACACGTGTGGAAATACCAGCATACCGACACGCCCGTGACTCCACCTGAATCTGACAGCAGCACTGATCTCAGAGCAGATTACACGGGTGTGACACACAACAATGGACAGCAAATGTCAGACGAGATGTCTTGATGAAGGTGGTGATTAAGGCTTTGTCTCATTCATAACTATTAGCAAAATACTCATTGTTCCTCTCAGTAACACCACCTTTCCCAGACAGGTTAGTGTTATTTATAGGGTTAACTCCAACTCTGTTCACTAGATGTAGTTTAATTGTTCTTTAGTTTGTGTTCAGCAGTAATCGGCCTCTCTCTGTGTTCAGGTTCGCTTGCATAACAAGAGGCCCGGGCTGGTTATAATCCACCCACACTAATGTAGGCCACTACACATGCAGAGGAATTCAGCTATAACCTGAACACGTTTTGAAGATGTCTGCATGGTCTTTGGAGTATGTTACAGTATTAAACATTGTAATTAAGAGAGAGGACGGTATATGTTTGGGTTTAGGTTACTAAAGCTGAGCTTTAACATGTGGTCAGAATCCAGAGCGTTTGAGTTCTGGAGAGACGCTAGCAAGACTTAATCTCAACAAACACGCTTGAGACTGACCTCAAACACATTTATGACAAACACAAGGTTTTTAAAGTTTTATCAGCGTTTTTTTTCTTTAATTTTTTGCCTTTCAGTTTTTTTGCCTATATTTTTTAATATTATAATGAGAAATTATAAATGGTGATTTTAGATCAGATTTTCTTTTTTAAATTTTTTTGCTTTTTATTTGAGTTTTTTTGCCTATATTTTTAATATTATGAGAAATTATAACAGATAATTTTAGATCAGCTTTGTTTTTACACTTTTTGCCTTTGAGTGTTTTGCCTATATTTCTTAATATTATAGTGAGAAATTATAAAAGGTGATTTTAGATCAGATTTTCTTTTTTTTTTTAATTTTTTTTGCTTTTTATTTGAGTTTTTTTGCCTACATTTTTAATATTATGAGAAATTATATTAATGATTTTATCATCTGTAGTCAGATTTTTTTATATTTTTTTTTGCCTTTATTTTAGTTTTTTGCCTATATTTTTAATATTATGAGAAATTATAACAGATAATTTTAGATCAGCTTATTATTTTATTTTTTACATTTTTGATTTTTTGGGTTATTTTTAATATTATAATGAGAAATTATATTAGATGATTTTATCATCTGTAGTCAGATTTTTTATATTTTTTTGCCTTTATTTCTTAGTATTATAATGAGAAATTATAAAAGGTGATTTTAGATCAGATTTTCTTTTTTAATTTTTTTGCTTTTTATTTAAGTTTTTTTTGGCCTACATTTTTAATATTATGAGAAATTATAACAGATAATTTTAGATCAGTTTTGTTTTTACACTTTTTGCCTTTGGGTGTTTTGCCTATATTTTTTAATATTATAATGAGAAATTATATTAATGATTTTATCATCTGTAGTCAGATTTTTTAGATATTTTTTTGCCTTTATTTTAGTTTTTTGCCTATATTTCTTAATATTATAATGAGAAATTATAAAAGGTGATTTTAGATCAGATTTTCTTTTTTTAATTTTTTTGCTTTTTATTTAAGTTTTTTTTGCCTATATTTTTAATATTATGAGAAATTATAACAGATAATTTAAAATCAGATTATTATTTTTTTTTTTTGCCGCCTTGATTTTTTTGCCTATATTTTTAAAATTATAATCAGAAATTATATTAGATGAGTTAGATTTTTTATATTTTTTTGCCTTTATTTTAGTGTTTTGCCTATATTTTTTATATTATGAGAATTTATAATAGATCATTTTAGATCAGCTTTGTTTTTACACTTTTTGCCTTTGAGTGTTTTGCCTATATTTTAATATTATAATGAGAAATTTTCATCAGCTGTGGACAGATTTTTTTATTTCATTGCCTTTATTTGAGTTTTTTGCCTATATTTTAAAATTATAACGAGAACTTATATTAAATGATTTTATCAGCTGTAGTCAGATTTTTATTTCTTTTCCCCTTTATAATGTCTAAAATATCTTGTATTTATTACATATTTTAATATTATATATATTATATACATATTATAGAAATATTGAAAATATATATAGATTTTATTTATACTATGTATTTTTGTTTTATTTTTAATGTCATTTATTTTAAGTTACATTTTATGTTATATAAATATGTATACTTTGAGTATATTTTTTGTGTTATTCTTTTTATATTATATAGTATTATATTAATGTTTTGTACATATTATGTAAGTATTTATTCTTTTATTCTAGTTTTGTACATATTCTTTCATTATATGTAATGTTTTTGTTTGTTACTTTTACTCTGATTATGTGTTTGTTTATTATTTTTTAAATATATATAAAAATACATTTAAATGCATGTTCTGATTATAGTAATTTTATTAGTTAATGAAAACCTCATGTAGTGTAACCTAATATAGGCATGTTTATTAGTTTACAATTTTCTCAAATGGGCTTTCTAAAAAGTTTCTAAACCTTATAAATGAGCATTTTTTCTCTAGCTAACTAATTATCTATCTAACTATAACCAGTCTCGCACCAGTAGAAATAGTACAGGAAGTTTGCAGACCTCACTGATTCTCCCTGCACTCTTGATTCTGTATTCGAGCGCGACAGGTCAGCGCTATAGCAACAGAGAGGCGTGGCCAGTGACCTCAGCAGAGCTGATTATAGCAGTGAAGCCCTGCCCACTTCACCTGACCTGCAGGAGATTAGAGAGAGAGAGAGAGAGAGAGAGAGAGAGAGAGAAGGGGAGGAGCGAGACATGAATCTCTGCCTCACATTCAGCTCCGGTGTTTGAGTAATCAGGTGAAGCCCTCGAGCTGAACCGAGAGAGAAGGAGTGGTCAGAGGGCAAGGTATTCAAACCTGCGGAACTCCTAAACTTTCTCCGGGGGAAACGCAAGTGTGGATGCGGAGACAGAACAGGAAGTGCCTCATTCTGGAAGATCTTTGGGACTATTTTAGCTTGTTTGCGCTAGCACAGTGAGTTTTCCTTCTGCTGCCTGGACTAGAACAACACTGAAACTTTAGACTCTCTGTTTACCTTTTCTCTCTTGAGGATCACTGTGTGTTTGGATCACTGGATTCACTATAAATGCTGAACAAACAGCCTAAACGCCGTTCCTGAACTGCTGGCACAAGAGTGAAGTGTTTCCAAACAGGAGCGAGGGAGAGAGAGAGAGAAACCCGGGGATTTTCACAGACAAAAACCTTTTGTTTGAGTCCATGAAACTAGAGCACATGCAGGTTGAAGTTTTACACCACAACTAAAGGCCAGTTCACAACTATAAAGATCATCATTTTGTTTATTAAACGCATGTGCTGTATTTTTGTCGTCAAATGCTCGAGCTCTTTAAAGCAGGATGGATTCTGATTGGCTCATCAGGAGGAAAACACAGTTGTGAAAGTGATTCTTGTACATTCTGAATGATTTTTAACACTAAATTGGTGTGAACGAGTGCACGTTATTCCATTTCACTTCATAGGATTCAATGTAAACAGCGATATGGATCCAGTCAGTAGAAGGTCAGATCAGTCTTCAGCTGTGTTGACATCGTTTCGAACTTTGTCGGATGAAGATCCAAGTCCTCATCTTGGTCCTAATGGAGAGGAAAAGTTGGAGCGAGACTTGCCGGGACGCCTCCATTCCCCCGTTCAGGACGTCAGGGTGTCGTCCGATCCGTTTCTAGTGCAGGTCACCAGGGTGGAGACGTACAGCGACGACGAGGAGGACACGAACAGCGTCCAGGGAAGGTCAGGTGACGACGGCGGCCCGTCTGAATGTAAAAACCTCGGTGTGAATCTTCCTGAGGAGAAACGCGAGAGCCTCGTGGAACGATCGCTCCGGGACGCTTCGGTTCTGAGCCGGACAGGCTCGTACGGAAAGCTCAACTGGTCACTGGATCTTCCGTCCCGCGTGTCCAGCGAATCCTGGAAAGAAATTCGTTCGCTGAGCGTTCAAACGGTGCAAGGAGGTGCGACCTCAGAGTCACTGAGTTACTGTGTCTCACATCCAGACGTCAGCAGCTGGAGACGATCACTGCCTCATTGCACACCTTCATCAGATGAGGACGTCTTTATTGGTGATCAACAAGAAGGGAACTTGGGAACAGATTCATTGGATTCTCAAACTGGAGAGTCTCTGAGTCCATCCTCCTCATTCTCAGGTCTTCAGACGGAGACAAATGACCTCTCGGTAACTAACAAACAGGACACCAAAACCGGCGACGAGACAAATGACCTCTCGGGAACTGACAAACAGGACACCAAAACTGGCGACGAGACAAAAACCCTCTCGGGAACTGACAAACTGGACACCAAAACTGGCGACGAGACAAAAACCCTCTCGGGAACTGACAAACTGGACACCAAAACTGGCGACGAGACAAAAACCCTCTCGGGAACTGACAAACAGGACACCAAAACCATCGACGAGACAAATGACCTCTCGGGAACTGACAAACAGGACACCAAAACTGGCGACGAGACAAAAACCCTCTCGGAAACTGACAAACAGGACACCAAAACCATCGACGAGACAAATGACCTCTTGGGAACTGACAAACAGGACACCAAAACTGGCGACGAGACAAAAACCCTCTCGGAAACTGACAAACAGGACACCAAAACCATCGACGAGACAAATGACCTCTTGGGAACTGACAAACAGGATACCAAAACCATCGACGAGACAAATGACCTCTTGGGAACTGACAAACAGGATACCAAAACCATCGATGAGACAAATGACCTCTTGGGAACTGACAAACAGGATACCAAAACCATCGATGAGACAAATGACCTCTTGGGAACTGACAAACAGGACACCAAAACTGGCGACGAGACAAAAACCCTCTCGGGAACTGACAAACAGGACACCAAAACTGGCGACGAGACAAAAACCCTCTTGGGAACTGACAAACAGGACACCAAAACCATCGATGAGACAAATTACCTCTTGGGAACTGACAAACAGGATACCAAAACCATCGATGAGACAAATGACCTCTTGGGAACTGACAAACAGGATACCAAAACCATCGATGAGACAAATGACCTCTTGGGAACTGACAAACAGGATACCAAAACCATCGATGAGACAAATGACCTCTTGGGAACTGACAAACAGGACACCAAAACTGGCGACGAGACAAAAACCCTCTCGGGAACTGACAAACTGGACACCAAAACTGGCGACGAGACAAAAACCCTCTCGGGAACTGACAAACAGGACACCAAAACCATCGACGAGACAAATGACCTCTTGGGAACTGACAAACAGGACACCAAAACTGGCGACAAATACCAGCTGCCCGCTCTGTTCAGCGGCCTACGTGTGCTGAAGAAAGGGGCGGTGGGAGACGAGAGGGGAACGCTCTCAGAGATCAAACAGCGCGACACAGACCGAGCACTGCTGAATCTCAAACAGCACGTCAACAAAGCCAGAGCTGACCAGGTGACCGCCGCTACGAGAAAGAAAAACCAACCCAGAAATTTGTCTGAAATCACCAGTTTGTTACAAAAAGCCACCAAGGCGGAAAGCACACGAGGCGATGCCGTGGACCCGAGTGACGTGAGCGTGGGAAATACGGACAGCGCTAGTAAAGCGCCCACAGATTCCACGTATGATGCTTTAAAATCCAAACTATTCAGCTCTAAACCTGCTAAAAAGGATCTGGTGGAGACGGCGCTGGACCTGGATGCTGTCAGGAAGAAGAAGAAGAGCGATAAAGAGCTGCTGAGGTCCATCTTTGAGAGACAGCTGAGCAAATCTCCAGTCATTGACATCAAGAGCCCTACTGAGGTCAAAGTATGTATTATTATTTATGACCACGAGAAAAGTTCTGTTGTCTGTCCTTACAGCGTACAATATCGTCTTTAGACAAAGCCTCAGCAAACAATGCAAAGGTAGCATCAATTATAAAATAAACAAAATAAAGCCACACAACTCTTATAAGAAGTCCTATTTATCTAATAGCAATCATTCATTAATTATTCTTTCTTCATGGTTTTGTTAATGTAGTCACTGAAATACATTAATTTTTAGCGTCAGAATTAATTATAAATTAATTTTATTTTTTTAATATATTTTTTTAGGATTTTATCTGATTTTTAAGGGTCCAAACGCATGTTTTTGCTACACGTGAGCGAATTAAATTGAGAAAGTTTAATAAAAAAAAGTTCTATTGTAAATATTGAATTTTTTCTAACAGTACATTTTGTCTTTATGAAAACAGAATTATTTAGATGTAACAATTTGCAATAATATTATGAGAAATTATATTAGATGATTTTATCAGCTGTAGTCAGAATTTTTTTTTATTTAATTTTTTTGCCTTTGAGTTTTTTGCCATTTTTTTTTTAAATAAATATTATGAGAAATTATATTGGATGATTTTATCAGCTGTAGTCAGATTTTTTTTTTTTTTTAATTTTCTTTATTTGAGTTTTTGCCCATATTTTTAATGTTATAATGAGAAATGTTAATGCACAGTTTTTTTCACAGTGTTTTATTAACTACCATTAAAGGTGCACTATGTAACATTTTTTCAGTAAAATATCCAAAAACCACTAGGCCAGTGTTATATATTTTGTTCAGTTGAGTACTTACAATATCCCAAATGTTTCCAACTATTTGTAAATCGTGAGAAAATTGCTATTTTAACCAAGGAACCGGGACGTGTGAGGGAGTCGCCTGTCAATGGCGTCATATCTGCGTTATCCTCGGTTTCCGGTTTTATTTTGCAGAAACGCTTTACTCTCACTGCAGTGTGCAACACGTGTCATAGCAGCCGCCGAGCGAACGCAGAGTAACGTCATAACATCATTTTCAACACACTCAGATGTATCTAATATGATAAACACAGCTGTGTTACCTCATACTCATGACTGGAGAAGCGGAAGTCGTGCCGGCGACTGTGGCATAATAAAAGTCCCACAACACTCGGTCCCGCTCTGCCTCATACTACAGTAACGTTAATAATCGCATCCATGAACATGATTTCTGCCCGAGTCCTATCCCGATTCTTTCCCACCGGCTGTGAGGTGAAGACCACATGTCCCAAGATTCTGCACTCAAACGTGGCGTCATCAAGCTACGCCTTTGTTTTGAATAGGCGACCTCTAGCGGACGGAAAACTTACATAGTGCACCTTTAACATTTACAAATTCTCATTGTAAATTCATGTTAGCAAATACATGAACTCATGCTGACAAATGAGAGTTTATTAAAGAGTTAGTCTTGCATTTTCTGGCATTTTAGCGTCAATCAGTGCACGTGATCCTGTCGCTCTGATCAGTCAGTCTGTGAAATTTGGCTCTAAATATATGTGTGTTTTGGTGGAGATTATCTTTCTTACAGTGGGATTTAATCCATGTAACCATGCTGATCAACTGGCAAGTGAAGTTTTATTTGATTCTTTGGTCTTCTTTAGGTATACTAGTTTTTAAAGTGCTTTATAAATTAATTTAACTTTAGTTCGTTATGAAATACTAAATATGAATAATATCTGAAATAAAATCCCAGCTCGCAGGGAACGTTCTGGAAAGGTTCTCTCAAAGTTATGAACAAACGTTCTTCCAGTAACGTTAATAGAACATTCGTTCAGATTTATTTGTTCTTTAGTAATGTTCTCAAAATGTTAGCACAAAAACATAATTTATACAAAATCTATTTAAATAACATTTTCATGGGAACATTAACATGGCATTTGTTAGCCGGGATGTTTGTTTTCATGCAGTGCAGTGATTGTTAATTTCTGCACACTCTCTGTGTTTCTTCTCAGTCTGAAGTCACGTCTCCGTCCGACGGTGAGGACCGAACGCCTGGACGTCTGCAGGCCGTCTGGCCTCCACCCAAAGAGGATGGCGAGGAGAAGGTCGGGCTGCGTTACACTGAAGCGGGTGAGCGAGTTTCTCTGTACGGTCAATCTTCCATCCTCACATCTTACGCTAAATGAATGGGATCAGTGTTCGAACAGCAAACTGTGAAGTGAACCGCACTGTGGGTAAAAGTTACAATTTGCACTTTCAACAATCGCTGGGATCAGATCATACAAACCAGAGTCCAGTATCTCTTAAACACACTACTGTTCAAAAGTGTGGGGTCACTGAAGACTGGAGTAATTCAGCTTTGATCACAGGAATAAATTACACTTTACTATATATTCACATAGAAAACAGTTGTTTTACATTGGGGTACAATTTCACGGCTAGTGATAGAGGTTCTCATTTGGATTCTGGGGAACGTGAGGGCCAGTCAATGGCATCAATGCCTTCGGCATCTAATAACTGCCTACACACTCTAGCCACATGAGGCCGGGCATTATCATACACCAGGAGGAACCCAAGGCCACTGCACCAGCATATGGTCTGACAATGGCTCTGAGGATTTCATCCCGGTACCTAACAGCAGTAAGGGAACCATTGGCTAGCACGTGGAGGTCTGTGCGACCCTCCAAGGATATTCCTCCCCAGACCATTACTGACCCACCGCCAAACCGGCCATGCTGGATGATTTTGGACGCAGCATAACGTTCCCATAACATCTCCAGACTCTTTCTCAGGTGTGAACCTGCTCTCATCCATGAAGAGAACGGGGCGGACTTGCAAATTCTGATGTTGATGTTTGATGCAAATGCCAGTCGAGCTGCACGGTACTGAGCTGTGAGCACAGGTCCCACTACAGGACGAAGTCTGTTTCTGACAGTTTGGTCAGAAACGTGCACACCAGTATCCTGCTGGAGGTCTTTTGTAGGGCTCTTGCAGTGCTCCTCCTGTCAGTCAGGAAGAATAAGGAGAGAACAGTTGTCTATGGCCACCACCTGCAAAATTCCCTGTTTGATGGTTGTCTTGCCGTTGCCTCTCCAGTGCACCTGTTGTCACTTTCATTTGCACCAAAGCCTGTGAAACTGATTCATAATCACTTATGCTTCCTAACCTGACAGATTGATATCCCTGAAGTTTAACTGAGTTGGTGTAATACTGTGATGATTAAGTGTTCCCTTAATTTTTTTGAGCAGTGTATATATATATATATATATATATATATATATATTTCTGCCATGAAAACTGGCCTGGCATTAAAACACCAACTAACTAACCAACCAACCTCTACTCTCACTGATCTCAACAACACTTTCAAAACAGCTTCTTCTTACCCAGTAAACAACAATATGTTCTAAGAACGTTTTGCTAATGTTCCCATTAGGTTATGAAAACATTATTTCTGAATGTTCTCTGAACGCTCAAAACATCCAGTTTTTTTCTTGGTTATGTGAACGTTGAGGGAACGTTCCATTGTATCATTCTTCAAACATTATGGAAGTGTTACTTTTGAATGTTTTCTGAACGTTCCGTTTCATCATTCTTCAAACATTATGGAAACGTTACTTTTGAATGTTTTCTGAACGTTCCGTTTCATCATTCTTCACACATTATGGAAACGTTACTTTTGAATGTTTTCTGAACGTTCTGTTTCATCATTCTTCACACATTATGGGAACGTTACTTTTGAATGTTTTCTGAACGTTCCGTTTCATCATTCTTCACACATTATGGGAACGTTACTTTTGAATGTTTTCTGAACGTTCTGTTTCATCATTCTTCACACATTATGGAAACGTTACTTTTGAATGTTTTCTGAACGTTCCGTTTCATCATTCTTCACACATTATGGGAACGTTACTTTTGAATGTTTTCTGAACGTTCCGTTTCATCATTCTTCAAACATTATGGAAACATTACTTTAGAATGTTTTCTGAACGTTCCGTTTCATCATTCTTCAAACATTATGGAAACGTTACTTTTGAATGTTTTCTGAACGTTCCGTTTCATCATTCTTCACACATTATGGGAACGTTACTTTTGAATGTTTTCTGAACGTTCCGTTTCATCATTCTTCAAACATTATGGAAACATTACTTTAGAATGTTTTCTGAACGTTCCGTTTCATCATTCTTCACACATTATGGGAACGTTACTTTTGAATGTTTTCTGAACGTTCCGTTTCATCATTCTTCAAACATTATGGAAACATTACTTTAGAATGTTTTCTGAACGTTCCGTTTCATCATTCTTCAAACATTATGGAAACGTTACTTTAGAATGTTTTCTGAACGTTCCGTTTCATCATTCTTCAAACATTACGGAAACGTTACTTTTGAATGTTCTCTGAACGTTCTGAAACAAGCAGTGACAAACGTCCAACTAAAGCATTTAAAAAAAAAAAAAAACATTCCATGAACGATGTATAAATAATGTTTTGTGCTAACGTTTTGAGAACATTATTAAAGACCAGATAATGTTCTATTAACGTTACTGGAAGAACATTTGTTCATAACTTTAAGAGAACCTTGACAGAACATTAGCTGAAGTTTTCTTCGGCTTTTATTTGCCCTGCGTGATTGTGTGGCTCTGTTATGTGTTGCGGTGTCATGTGATGCTGTTAATCAAATGCAAAGCAGCATCATCGTTTGACCACAAAACAGCTGAACACGGGAAATGTGATTTATCAAATTACACAAAACCTGTTACTTGCTTCTGACTGGTAACACAAAACCAGCTGCACTGGTCCATCCAGCTCTGACCTTTAATGGCGAAGAACTCAAACTAGGGCAGTTCAGACTCCAGTCGAGTCTGACTGATGGGTGTGAATGAAGTCCACACACACGAGCTTCAGATAACATATGAGTGCTCGTCTGAACATGTGTAAAACATGCAGGCATTGTATCACATTGAAAAAAATAAGTCTTGTTTTCCAGCATATATATCTAAACATTCTTAAATCAAGATGCATTTACTGGAAAAGCAAAATGACTGAAGATAACAAGTCTTGTTTACTTAAAAATGTGTCAGAATGAAGCGAGTTTGAGCTTAAAACAACAGTGTCATTGTTTTCACTTTGAATTAAGATTATTTTTCTGACCCCGTTGGCAGATTTCTTGTTTCAGAAAACAAGACTTAATATCGTGAGTCATCTTGATTTAAGGATGTTTAGATATTTGTACTGGAAAACAAGACAGAAATACTGAGGAAGAACATCATGTTTTCAGTGCACATCATATTACTTGCACTGACTTGACTTGAATTTAAGTTTTATTAGCACATGCAAGCACGCCAGTATACGTCTCAACAACCCAGCTAACAAAAATATGTTCTAAGAACATTTTGCTAACGTTCCCATTAAGTTATAAAAACTTTTTTTATGAATGTTCTCTGAATGTTCAAAAACATCCAGTTTTTAAATACGTTTTTTCTTGGTTATGTGAACATTAAGGGAACGTTCCGTTTCATCATTCTTCAAACTTTATGGAAACGTTACTTTAGAATGATGAAACGGAACGTTCAGAAAACATTCTTCACACATTACACAAATGTTACTTTAGAATGTTTTCTGAACGTTCCGTTTCATCATTCTTCACACATTACGGGAACGTTACTTTTGAATGTTTTCTGATCGTTCCGTTTCATCATTCTTCAAACATTACGGAAACGTTACTTTAGAATGTTTTCTGAACGTTCCGTTTCATCATTCTTCACGCATTACGGGAATGTTACTTTAGAATGTTTTCTGAACGTTCCGTTTCATCATTCTTCACACATTACGGGAACGTTACTTTAGAATGTTTTCTGAACGTTCCGTTTCACCATTCTTCAAACATTACGGAAACGTTACTTTAGAATGTTTTCTGAACGTTCCGTTTCATCATTCTTCACACATTACGGGAACGTTACTTTAGAATGTTTTCTGAACGTTCCGTTTCATCATTCTTCACACATTACGGAAACGTTACTTTAGAATGTTTTCTGAAGGTTCCGTTTCATCATTCTTCAAACATTACGGAAACGTTACTTTAGAATGTTTTCTGAACGTTCCGTTTCATCATTCTTCACGCATTACGGGAATGTTACTTTAGAATGTTTTCTGATCGTTCCATTTCATCATTCTTCACACATTATGGAAACGTTACCTTAGAATGTTTTCTGATCGTTCCGTTTCATCATTCTTCAAACATTACGGGAACGTTACTTTAGAATGTTTTCTGATCGTTCCGTTTCATCATTCTTCAAACATTACGGAAACGTTACTTTAGAATGTTTTCTGATCGTTCCGTTTCATCATTCTTCAAACATTACGGAAACGTTACTTTAGAATGTTTTCTGATCGTTCCGTTTCATCATTCTTCAAACATTACGGAAACGTTACTTTAGAATGTTTTCTGATCGTTCCGTTTCATCATTCTTCAAACATTACGGAAACGTTACTTTAGAATGTTTTCTGATCGTTCCGTTTCATCATTCTTCACGCATTACGGAAACGTTACTTTAGAATGTTTTCTGATCGTTCCGTTTCATCATTCTTCAAACATTACGGAAACGTTACTTTAGAATGTTTTCTGATCGTTCCGTTTCATCATTCTTCAAACATTACGGAAACGTTACTTTAGAATGTTTTCTGATCGTTCCGTTTCATCATTCTTCAAACATTACGGAAACGTTACTTTAGAATGTTTTCTGATCGTTCCGTTTCATCATTCTTCAAACATTACGGAAACGTTACTTTAGAATGTTTTCTGATCGTTCCGTTTCATCATTCTTCACGCATTACGGAAACGTTACTTTAGAATGTTTTCTGAACGTTCCGTTTCATCATTCTTCACACATTATGGAAACGTTACTTTACTTTAACGTTACTGATCGTTCCGTTTCATCATTCTTCACGCATTACGGAAACGTTACTTTAGAATGTTTTCTGATCGTTCCGTTTCATCATTCTTCACGCATTACGGAAACGTTACTTTAGAATGTTTTCTGAACGTTCCGTTTCATCATTCTTCACACATTATGGAAACGTTACTTTAGAATGTTTTCTGAACGTTCCGTTTCATCATTCTTCACACATTACGGAAACGTTACTTTAGAATGTTTTCTGAACGTTCCGTTTCATCATTCTTCACGCATTACGGAAACGTTACTTTAGAATGTTTTCTGAACGTTCCGTTTCATCATTCTTCACACATTATGGAAACGTTACTTTAGAATGTTTTCTGAACGTTCCGTTTCATCATTCTTCACACATTATGGAAACGTTACTTTTGAATGTTTTCTGAACGTTCCGTTTCATCATTCTTCACACATTATGGAAACGTTACTTTTGAATGTTTTCTGAACGTTGCGTTTCATCATTCTTCACGCATTACGGAAACGTTACTTTAGAATGTTTTCTGAACGTTCCGTTTCATCATTCTTCACACATTATGGAAACGTTACTTTACTTTAACGTTACTGATCGTTCCGTTTCATCATTCTTCAAACATTACGGAAACGTTACTTTAGAATGTTTTCTGATCGTTCCGTTTCATCATTCTTCAAACATTACGGAAACGTTACTTTAGAATGTTTTCTGATCGTTCCGTTTCATCATTCTTCAAACATTACGGAAACGTTACTTTAGAATGTTTTCTGATCGTTCCGTTTCATCATTCTTCAAACATTACGGAAACGTTACTTTAGAATGTTTTCTGATCGTTCCGTTTCATCATTCTTCAAACATTACGGAAACGTTACTTTAGAATGTTTTCTGAACGTTCCGTTTCATCATTCTTCACACATTATGGAAACGTTACTTTACTTTAACGTTACTGATCGTTCCGTTTCATCATTCTTCAAACATTACGGAAACGTTACTTTAGAATGTTTTCTGATCGTTCCGTTTCATCATTCTTCAAACATTACGGAAACGTTACTTTAGAATGTTTTCTGATCGTTCCGTTTCATCATTCTTCACGCATTACGGAAACGTTACTTTAGAATGTTTTCTGAACGTTCCGTTTCATCATTCTTCACACATTATGGAAACGTTACTTTACTTTAACGTTACTGATCGTTCCGTTTCATCATTCTTCACGCATTACGGAAACGTTACTTTAGAATGTTTTCTGATCGTTCCGTTTCATCATTCTTCACACATTATGGAAACGTTACTTTAGAATGTTTTCTGAACGTTCCGTTTCATCATTCTTCACACATTACGGAAACGTTACTTTAGAATGTTTTCTGAACGTTCCGTTTCATCATTCTTCACGCATTACGGAAACGTTACTTTAGAATGTTTTCTGAACGTTCCGTTTCATCATTCTTCACACATTATGGAAACGTTACTTTAGAATGTTTTCTGAACGTTCCGTTTCATCATTCTTCACACATTATGGAAACGTTACTTTTGAATGTTTTCTGAACGTTCCGTTTCATCATTCTTCACACATTATGGAAACGTTACTTTTGAATGTTTTCTGAACGTTCCGTTTCATCATTCTTCACGCATTACGGAAACGTTACTTTAGAATGTTTTCTGAACGTTCCGTTTCATCATTCTTCACACATTATGGAAACGTTACTTTAGAATGTTTTCTGAACGTTCCGTTTCATCATTCTTCACACATTATGGAAACGTTACTTTACTTTAACGTTACTGATCGTTCCGTTTCATCATTCTTCAAACATTACGGAAACGTTACTTTAGAATGTTTTCTGATCGTTCCGTTTCATCATTCTTCACACATTATGGAAACGTTACTTTAGAATGTTTTCTGAAACAAGTAGCAACATTTAAAAAATGTAAGACGAGTTAAAACATTTCAGAAAAAGTTCCAATAGTTTGTGTGAGTCAGCTTTATTTCTACAGCGCTTTATACTGTACAATACAGATTGTTTCAAAGCAGCTTCACAATAATAAATGGGTAAATAACTGAATCGATACAAACTTCATCAAATATGAGACTAATTCATATTCTGCTGATACACTAGTGTCCTCATTGAATGTGTGTGTGTGTGTGTGTGTTTTGTGGGTCCTCAGAGCACCAGGCCGCCCTCCTTCAGCTGAAGAGAGAGTCTAAAGAGGAGCTGGAGAAACTGCATGTGAGTGTTGCTCTGTTCTGAACATCTAAACGTCCTGAGCTGCAGTACTAGAAGAACACACTAGATGTCATGAGAGACGGTGTAATCGAGCGCTAGTGTGTGTTCGGCCTCCAGATCTGAATGTGTCAGTAACAGAATGAGATGGATTTAATCTTTAAGAAACAGTATTCACAACCAGTTATTCTGCCGTTTCTGAGTGCCAAGGGTTATTATAGTTCACTAAAAATAGAACCATACAAAAAAAAATTGTTACTTGAAATAAAATAAACTTTAACTGAAATATAAACAATTTTACACATAATATTTTTGTAATTCTGGCTAAATTATATTATATATTTCATATAATATATTATATATTCTAGCTGTCTATAATATAATAAAATAATGAATGTTTTTTGCTTTTTTGAACATGAACAACAAAAATGACGTTTTAACAGTGATATAGTGTTTTAGTTTTTACCCCTTCCGCCAGCTTAACCCTCCCCCAAAAATAAAGAAATTAATAATAATTATAATAATAATAATAATAAAAAATAAGTTCATAAATAATAATAAATAAATAAATAAATTGCACATTATAATTTTTTTTTTTAAACGGCACAGATAAAAGGAAATATAAAATTAAATAACAAATACACCGATCAATAAAGGGTTGGATCAAAGAAAAAATTGTTTCAACTTTACAGAAATAGTAGGTAACCGCACAGATACAGTATATAGAACAGATTTGGAAGAATTTTTTTTGATTTAATAGTTTTTAAAATAAAATATTTTTACTTCATTACATTATATATAATTTATACACAATATATGATATATACATATATAATAAACAAATTGTAAATATTATATATACATTATATATACATACACATTACCAATGTTTCATGTGAACCATGCCCGTTTTGAACTAAACTGACAGTGTGCAAACGCCCTCACATTTACATCATGATATACAGTATAAGCAATATCACACGAGTAACGAGTGCAATATCACACGAGTTCTGTTGTTCTGTCCAGAATAGCACGAGACCAGTGCAAATGCGATACTGATCTTATACAACACTTTAATAAAATAAATAAGTTAATATTGTGTTGTTTTGCTCAGTTTTGCCAATGAAAATATAAAGACAAAGCAGAACTGTTCGTCTCCGTCTCTTTCATTTCTGAATCTGCATTTTGATCGAATCGGGTGAACCAATGATTCAATGGACCATAAAGAGAGCCGTTTACTTCAGTCCTGAATGAATCAGCCGTTTGAACGAATCGAATGAATGAATGATCAGTGACTTCCTCCATTAGACATTACCGCCACCTACTGGCAGTTTTAGTTTCTAATTTAGAGTATAATTTCATATTTCCATATTAATAAAAACAAACATTAAAGGTATAGTTCACCCAAAAATATTTCTTTCTGAAGCTACTTTTTGTAATGTCTATTAGATTTTTTTTTACACAATAATGACTTTAAATTATCTTTTGGGAGCAATTTCTCAGCCAAATTTGATGTGCGATTAATTTGCGAATAATTAGATTAATTAATCTCCACATCGTGTAATTTATTAGATTAAAAATGTAATGGCTTGACAGCCCTAATATATATATATATATATATGGATGCCTTGAACTACTTTCTTGCTGAAATAAAGTTTCTTAATATCATTTAGTTTAACTAATACAAATGGCAAAAACACAATATTTGATATATATATAATATATAGTGTGTGTATGTAAATAAGAAATGTTAATTATTTTATTTATGTTTTTTTTATTTCAGGAAGTAATTAATTAATGCAATATATATATATATATATATATATATATATATATATAATATTAATATTAATTAATTTAACATAAATAAAATAAATAACATTTCTTATTTTCATTTAGTTTAACTTTTACCAAAATAATTATAGACATATATATATATATAAAAAAAACACACAACAAAATTACTAAAACTTTAAAATTTAACTGAAAACAGAAAATATATATATAAAAATATATTTCTATTTCTTATTCTATATCTATTTCTATAACTGATGAATAATTTACAATAAGACCAGGAATATGTGTTAAGAAAACAGTAAATTCTTCATGCCATAAAGATTGTAAGGTAATGTAAAGGTAACCAGATTCTGACTTCATCTCACTCTCTGCGTGTCTCTGAATTCATACAGCATTCAGTTTTTCTCCTGCTGTCAGTTTAGCACTAAATGCAGATTTACTTTAAGGCTTGATGTGCCAAGATATGAGGACAGCTCCCAGCAGTCCATTTGCAGTCTGGACAATATGATGTTTTATAATTTTTGAAAGTATATAAAACCACGAGAGCCGATGTGGAAAATCAGTGACGTAGACGCACGACTGTTTTACGAGCACAACGTCACGTGTGCTTTATGCTCGACCCTGAAAGCCAAACTCTCTCTCAGGTTCAACACTTCTGCTCAATGAGAGTTTTTGATCAAATAAATGCAGCCTTTACATTTTGTAGTCACATTCAGCCTGTCTGCCAGAGAAGACATCCAGTTTTCATAAGCACCCTTGCAAGTTGCAGCAGGTTAATGTACTTCTAGTGTTTAATGTGGTGACCTTTGACTGTAAACAGCGATATTGAATGTGAGGGCAGCGTGAAGGGAAGCCATGATGTTCTGATGGACTCCAGATGCTCCTGGCAGCTCCTCGTATGAAATAAGATGATAGTTTACTGCTGAACGCGTCTCGAGATCTCATCTGTAAAGCTGCGGTCGGAGCTGTCGCGTTCGCTCAGGAAAACCCTCCATTATTTCTGCCTGAAGAAAGACTCTGAATGTGCCGCTCTGATCCAGCGGCTTATAGGAACGCCCTGAAACCGTCGGCGCACTGACTGAAATCATTTCAGATGTGTTTCGGTCATTTTTAAGTAAATTCAGTATTTCACTTTAATAATAACTTGCTAGATTTGTACATTTTCTGAGTGTTGAAATGTGAGTGTTGCTTAGCAATGCACATGTTCTGATGCTCTTTTTATTGTCCATTGTGTACTAATAGTAATTGTCGTTTTTGCATACGTATGAATCCAGGCGGATTTCGAGCTGCGGCTTTTCCAGGTCCGAGGCGAGCATGCGGAGGTTGTGTCCCGCCTGGAGTCGGAAATCGGCCGGATGCAGCGGGAGCAGACGTATAGCTCCGTACGGGAGCGCGGAGAGCTGCAGGAGGTGTGTGTCTCCACCGAAGACGACCTACTGCCCAAAAGCTTCCGCAATGTGTGTGTCCAGACTGACCGCGAGACCTTCATCAAAACCCCTGAGGGTGACGATACAAGAGCGCTGAACACCAGCTCCAGCCTGCCCAAAAAACTGAACCTGGACTCCATCAGCCAGAGTTTGGGTGTTAGCCCAGGACCTCCTCCTCCACCTCCTCCTCTTCCAGGTTGCTCCGGCCCCCTTCCTCCTCCTCCTCCTCCTCCGCCCTTACCTGGGCTCGCACCTGCCCCGCCCCCACCTCCTCCCCTTCCAGGAGCACATGCCCCGCCCCCTCCTCCTCCCCTTCCAGGAGCACATGCTCCGCCCCCACCGCCGCCCCTCCCCGGAGCTCCTCCTCCTGCTCCGCCCCCACCTGGTCTACCTGGAGCCCCGCCTCCTCCTCCTCCACCAATGCCAGGCTTTGGCGTCCCTCCTCCGCCTCCCGCTTTCGGCTGGTCAGGATTCGGACAGGCGGCTGAGAAAGCGCCGCGTAAGCCTACGGTGGAACCGGCCTGCCCCATGAAACCGCTTTACTGGAACCGCATTCAGATTCAGGACAACAAGTAAGTCCTCGACAGCAGACACAAGAAATGTATGACTTTCTTTCTTCTGTGAAACACAAGCAATATTTTGAAAAAGTGTTTTTTTTATTCTATACGATGAAAGTCAGTGGGTTCTAATGTTGTTTGCTTTCCAGCGTTCTTCAAAATATCTGCATTTGTGTTCCACAGAAAAAAGTAATAATGGTTCCCCTGAGAAACTTTGCGTTCGCTCGCTAAACTTTTGCGTTCCCGAGAAATTTTGTGTTCACTTCCAAAACTTTTGTGTTCCCCTGAGAAACTTTGCATTCGCTCACTAAACTTTTGCGTTTCCCTGAGAAACTTTTGCATTCGCTCCTAAAACTTTTGTGTTTCCCTGAGAAACTTTGCCTTCGCTTGCTAAACTTTTGCATTTCCCTGAGAAACTTTGCGTTCTCGCTAAACGTTTGCGTTCCCCTTTTTGCTAGGGATGCCAAGGTCATAGGTTTGATTTCCAGAAAATGCATCGTATACAGTGGGGAGAACACGTATTTGATACACTGCCGATTTTGCAGGTTTGCCCACTTACAAAGCATGTAGAAGTCTGTAATTTTTATCATAGGTACTCTTCAACTGTGAGTGACGGAATCTAAAACAAAAATCCAGATGTATGATTTTTAAGTAATTAATTTGCACTTTATTGCATGACATAAGTATTTGATACATCAGAAAAGCAGAACTTAATATTTGGTACAGAAACCTTTGTTTGCAATTACAGAGATCATACGTTTCCTGTAGTTCTTGACCAGGTTTGCACACACTGCAGCAGGGATTTTGGCCCACTCCTCCATACAGACCTTCTCCAGATCCTTCAGGTTTCGGGGCTGTCGCTGGGCAATACGGACTTTCAGCTCCCTCCAAAGATTTTCTATTGGGTTCAGGTCTGGAGACTGGCTAGGCCACTCCAGGACCTTGAGATGCTTCTTACGGAGCCACTCCTTAGTTGCCCTGGCTGTGTGTTTCGGGTCGTTGTCATGCTGGAAGACCCAGCCACGACCCATCTTCAATGCTCTTACTGAGGGAAGGAGGTTGTTGGCCAAGATCTCGCGATACATGGCCCCATCCATCCTCCCCTCAATACGGTGCAGTCGTCCTGTCCCCTTTGCAGAAAAGCATCCCCAAAGAATGATGTTTCCACCTCCATGCTTCACGGTTGGGATGGTGTTCTTGGGGTTGTACTCATCCTTCTTCTTCCAAACACGGCAAGTGGAGTTTAGACCAAAAAGCTCTATTTTTGTCTCATCAGACCACATGACCTTCTCCCATTCCTCCTCTGGATCATCCAGATGGTCATTGGCAAACTTCAGACGGGCCTGGACATGCGCTGGCTTGAGTAGGGGGACCTTGCGTGCGCTGCAGGATTTTAATCCATGACGGCGTAGTGTGTTACTAATGGTTTTCTTTGAGACTGTGGTCCCAGCTCTCTTCAGGTCATTGACCAGGTCCTGCCGTGTAGTTCTGGGCTGATCCCTCACCTTCCTCATGATCGTTGATGCCCCACGAGGTGAGATCTTGCATGGTGCCCCAGACCGAGGGAGATTGACCGTCATCTTGAACTTCTTCCATTTTCTAATAATTGCGCCAACAGTTGTTGCCTTCTCACCAAGCTGCTTGCCTATTGTCCTGTAGCCCATCCCAGCCTTGTGCAGGTCTACAATTTTATCCCTGATGTCCTTACACAGCTCTCTGGTCTTGGCAAATTGTGGAGAGGTTGGAGTCTGTTTGATTGAGTGTGTGGACAGGTGTCTTTTATACAGGTAACGAGTTCAAACAGGTGCAGTTAATACAGGTAATGAGTGGAGAACAGGAGGGCTTCTTAAAGAAAAACTAACAGGTCTGTGAGAGCCGGAATTCTTACTGGTTGGTAGGTGATCAAATACTTATGTCATGCAATAAAATGCAAATTAATTATTTAAAAATCATACAATGTGATTTTCTGGATTTTTGATAAAAATTGATAAAAATGACAGACCTCTACATGCTTTGTAAGTAGGAAAACCTGCAAAATCGGCAGTGTATCAAATACTTGTTCTCCCCACTGTATATACTTAGAATGCAATGGAAGTCAGTTTGGATGAAAGCATCTGCCAAATGCATGCATGTAAATAATCAGTTTTAGTCAGTATCATTAATGTTCAGTTGAAAATTAAGTTGAATCGCACACACATAAACTGCTGCAGTTCTGTGTGAATGCTTCTGTGTCACGGGCTGAATGGAGCTCAAGTGTTTATGTGAGCAGCTTTATGGGCCTGTGTTACTGTGAGAGGGATTAGAGGAGGATGTACAGCGATTCTTCAGCACACGCGCCTGTAAATGTTACAGTAGTGCTGTTAAATTACATCATTACAGACACGCTTCTCAGCGACGACATCTGTGGCTTTTACTGCATGTCTGTGTGTTTTATGAAACATTTTGATGCTATGATAGGAAAAACATCTGAGCATCAACATATCATCATCTTCCTAGTGTAGATATCATTGACCAGATGATTTTCATAACCTCTGATATACACTATATTGCCAAAAGTTTTGGGACGCCTGCCTTTACATGCACATGAACTTTAATGACATCCCATTCTTAATCCGTAGGGTTTAATATGGAGTTGGCCCACCCTTTTCAGCTATAACAGCTTCAACTCTTCTGGGAAGGCTTTCCACAAGGTTTAGGAGTGTGTTTATGGGAATTTTTGACCATTCTTCTAGAAGCGCATTTGTGAGGTCAGGCACTGATGTTGGATGAGAAGGCCTGGCTCGCAGTCTCCGCTTTAATTCATCCCAAAGGTGTTCTATCGGGTTGAGGTCAGGACTCTGTGCAGGCCAGTCAAGTTCCTCCACACCAAACTCGCTCATCCATGTCTTTATGGACCGACGCTTTGTGCACTGGTGCGCAGTCATGTTGGAACAGAAAGGGGCCATCCCCAAACTGTTCCCACAAAGTTGGGAGCATGAAATTGTCCAAAATGTCTTGGTATGCTGAAGCATTAAGAGTTCCTTTCACTGGAACTAAGGGGCCAAGCCCAACCCCTGAAAAACAACCCCACACCATAATCCCCCCTCCACCAAACTTTACACTTGGCACAATGCAGTCAGGCAAATCCCGTTCTCCTGGCAACCGCCAAACCCAGACTCGTCCATGGGATTGGCAGACAGAGAAGTGTGATTGGTCACTCCAGAGAACACGTCTCACTGCTCTAGAGTCCAGTGGCGGCGTGCTTTACCCCACTGCATCCCACGCTTTGCATTGCACTTGGTGATGTAAGGCTTGGATGAGCTGCTCGGCCATGGAAAACCATTCCATGAAGCTCTCTACACACTGTTCTTGAGCTCATCTGAAGGCCACAGAAGTTTGGAGGTCTGTAGCTATTGACTCTGCAGAAAGTTGGTGACTTCTGCGCACTGTGACCCTCAGCATGTGCTGACCCCGCTCTGTGATTTTACGTGGCCTATCACTTCGTGGCTGAGTTGCTGTTGTTCTCAATTGCTTCCACTTTGTTATAATCCCACTAACAGTTGAGCGTGGAATATTTAGTAGTGAGGAAATGTCAGGAATGGACTTATTGCACAGGTGGCAACCTATCACGGTACCACGCTTGAGTTCACTGAGCTCCTGAGAGCGACCCATTCTTTTACAAATGTTTGTAGAAGCGTCTGCATGCCTAGTGCTTGATTTATACACCTGTGGCCATGAAGTGATTGGACACCTGAATTCAGTGATTTGAAGGGGTGTCCCAATACTTTTGGCAATATAGTGTATGATCACTTATAGCATGGAGGAGGCTGCTGAGATACACCTTATCAGGCTGTATTACCCAAAATAACTGTTTTTCTCTCAGGATGAAGGAGTAAAAAACTCTTTAAAGTCTCCCTCAAACGCCATCGGCCTGTTTGTGTAGCTTGTGTTTCTCAGCAACGGCAGAAACCAAATAATTCTCATCCATAATACTGAGAGAATCGTTCAAAAACACTTCAGATCAGTCTTGAGTTTGAGTCTCATCAGTGTCAGTGTCTTTATATTCAGCTTCATGGAGTCCCAGCACAGCAACGACCTCAGAAAGCAGAAATAAACGCTTAACTAATGCTGTTTGCCTCAGTTCCAGACGACTGCAACATTTCCCATCTGTTCCTCCACCAGTGTTATTTTAAGAGCATTTGTCTCATGTTCTCAAACGCTGATCCATCACTGCTGTGTGTGTGTGTGTGTTTTACAGTAATAACACGCTCTGGAGTTCGCTGGAAGAGCCTGATATCATAAACGCCAAAGAGTTTGAGGATCTGTTCGCTAAAGCCGCCGTACAAGCCAAGAAGAAACCGCTATCAGACACGTATGAGAAGAAGAACAAAGCCAAAAAGGTATGTCACAGCCTCAACAAATAATGAGATTGATATCTCTGTTGGTTTTACACGGAACCTTAAAGTGTCCACTGCTTCCTGTAAAGATGCTTTGTGTGTTATCATGAACACATGGAGTGTTTTTAGCTTGCAATGAAAGGAAGTCACATTGTTTTTACCACTAGAGGGAGTTTCAGGCACATTCTGTGTCTCACTAACAAACCTAATGACCTTAAAGTCAGCATGAAAGGGATGTTACGCTGGTCTTTTCTTCTCTATTGTGCCGTATATCGAGAGAAACGCTTCTCAAACAAGAACAAATGTAGGGCGGGGTTTGATTTTGTCCGTGGGGAATTGATTGGATGGTTGTGTTTTGCTATTGGTGGATCTCATGTGAGTGACAGGTTGCCCCGCCCTCGTCATCAGAGATGTCGCTGTTATTCTGATTCAAGATTATTAAAACAATGATGTGCACCGATATATAATTTACAATAAACACTGCAATATTCCGTAATGAAACTAGAATTGTCCATTTTGATTTCATGATGACTTTAATGTCCATTTGACAGTTTAATTTGTTAAAGTGCATGCATCTACCATTAACAGCAGTTGGTTTTCTAGAGATCATTGTGCTTTGGCTTGATTTATAAGTGACATGCAAGGAATGAGGGACTTATGGTTTGTACTTGCATATAATAAGCTTATTTTGAGCTCTTATTCCCCATAATCCCTCTGTGCAGTATTATTTAGTGGTGTTTTGATCAGGTGTAGGGTTTATAGACAATATTCAGTAATATTATCATTTTAATGATGAGCCTGAGATGTTAATGAACTGGGCCATTATTTCGGTGGGATGAGGTATAAATGACACTTCCAGCTCTCTCTTGTCTGCGGTGTGTTTCACTGTACGGTGTAGTGGTGACAGTAATGACCGGTCAGCACGGGTCTGGCGTCCAAGAAGTTAAAAATTCAGGCTGGACACAAAACAGTCCAGACACATCTGATCAATTAGCTGGGGCTCCACGTCGCCTGTGAGTGTGTGTGTGTGTGTGTGTGTGTGAGAGAGAGTGTGTGTGTGTGTATGTTTGTAAAAGAGAGAGAGAGAGTGAGTGTGTTTGTGAGAGTGTGTGTGTGTGTGTGAGAGAGAGAGAGCATGTGTGTGTGAGAGTGTGTGTGTGTGTGTGTGAGAGAGAGTGTGAGTGTGTTTGTGTAAGTGTGCGTGTGTGTGTGTGTGAGAGAATGTGTGCGGGTGTGTGAGTGGGAATGTTAGAGAGAGAGTGTGTGTGTGTGTGTGTGTGTGTGTGTGCGTGTGCGAGTGTGTGTGTGTGTGTGTATGTGTATGTGTGTTGAGAGAGTGTAAGTGTGTGTGTCCACGAGTATGTGTGTGTATATGTGTGTGTGGAAGAGTTTGAGAGAGTGTGAAAGTGTGTGTGTGAGTGTGTGTGTGTGAGAAAGTGTGTGTATGAGAGAGAGAGAGAGTGTAAGTGTGTGTGTGTGTGAGAGAATGTGTGTGTGAGTGGGAATGTTAGAGAGAGTGTGTGTGTGTGTGTATGTGTATGTGTGTGAGTGAGAGTGTGAGTGTGTGTGTCCACGAGTATGTGTGTGTATATGTGTGTGGAAGAGTTTGAGAGAGTGTGAAAGTGTGTGTGAGTGTGAGTGTGAGTGAGCGAGCGAGTGAGTGAGTGAGTGAGTGCGTGTGTGTGTGAGTGCGTGTGTGTGTGAGAGTGTGTGTGTAAGAGTGTGTGTGTGTGTGTGTGAGTGTGTGTGTGTGAGTGTGTGTGTGTGTGTGTGTGTGTGTGTGTGTGTGTGTGTGTGGTCAATCTGGGCTTCTGCTACATCAGCAGTTGAATCAGACATCCTTCCTATCGAGTCTTTCACATTTTGGTATTTACATCCAGTTTTTTTCATGCATGAAAATATGTGAATGGAAATGAGTTTGGTTTGATGAGTTTTGGAGAGTTGCAGAAATGACACCAAATAAATGCACTTGGCTAGTTGTGATGTAGCATATGAGTCACATCCATCGCCCATCACTGGCACATACTGGAGCTTTATAAAGCATGTGTGTGTGAGAGAGTCTCTCGTTACTGGCTCAGAGATATCTGTTGTTCAGTCTTTATCCCCCCAGATCTGATGCTTACAGCTGAAGCGTGTCAGAATTGCACAAGTAATGTTAGGTTGAGTCAGTGTTGATGTTTTGAGCCGGTCGTGATGCTCAAACAAACAGACTCAGTGTTTACAGTTGTTTACTTAGTTCATTCTGCATATTAAACCAGGATACAAGAACGTATTAGAGCATCCAAAACATCTCAAACGTCACCTTTAACCCTTGAATTACTACAGTTTCCCACAGTTTGCCATAAGAGCTGACACAAATATTATTATTTCAAATGCATTGGGATTAATGCATTTTTATCCAGCTATGTTCTGCCTTTCTGTGTGTGATTTAAGGTGAAATCACTGATTATTTATGAAGCTGTGAAAAGGTTAATAGATGCTGGAACTCTCTTGTCTTGGCAGGACGATGCAATTTCTGAAAGAACGGCTAAACACAAGCGACACGTTAGCAGATCCATCATTTATGTGTGTGTTTACACGTTCTGAATCACCCTTCTGAGAAACCGGCCTCCAGGAAAGCCAGACGCGGCTCGAGTCGATGTCCTGACGGTGCAATAGAGCAGGATCGGCGGGACGTGATCAATAGAGCTGGTGTGTGTGTGTGGCGTCGCGTCTGAGAGCTCAGACTGATGACAGTGCAGCCGTGTTTGCCTTCACACGTGTAACGCTGCTCAGAGCATGAGGCTCTTTGAGATAGAGATCAGCATTAGCTAATTAACAAGTGTTTTTTTTCCAAACATGAAGTTCTTCAAATATATTTAAAAACACACATGAACCCAAACTCCAGGGTAATGCTAACTGCTAAGGAGATGTGCTTCCCCTTTAAAAACACATAAATGATATTGTAATGGTTTCAGTGTCGCCACACACGTTAAACACTCCGGATAAATTATTAAAGGGGTCATGAACTGAGAAATCAAATTTTCCTTGAACGTTTGGCCCCGCCCACTGGAGTGTTAGTGAGATGACGAGGAGAAAAGAGCGACTAAAAAGAACTTTACTTTCCAAAGGATCCTAATGCTAGGGATGTGCTTATTTATTTTCAACAATGTGAATGTCTCAGTTGAGCATTATTTATTTGTATTTGCTACATTTCACTGTGGATTCTTTGGGAAATCAGTCGCAATTTTGGCGCAGGCTTTGCAAACTGAATTTTAAGATATGGACTTGACAGTAATGCCACAACATGTGAGTAACCGTGTTCATTCTAATGCCTGATCTGAGACCAGTGATTTCTGATATGTAATGATTCATGTGCAGTCAGATGTTCTTTGTCTCAATGTGTCAGTAAATCAAACCAGTGACTAAACACTCAACTTCACATTGTTTCTCTTAGTAGGATGATAATAATCTGTTATTTAAACTGTGACTAAATTATATATAGAAAGCCATCAAAGAACGCTCCCTTTACAATCGCTGGAGCTGTCAATCAAACAGCGCGAGTTTATCAGTGACTGAGTTCTGGACTTGCGCCAAAACTCCCGTTATAATCAATGAATCTCTTATTTACATTGTGTTTGCACTGTTAGTTATGATGAAAGCATTCGTTAGTGTGCAGAAATTGAGTTACAAGGACGAGATCCTGCATTCATGCGCTCAACATGTCTGTGATCGGCTACAATGCTCATCACTGCAACCTTTCATGCCACGATCTCAATATAATGCCATAGATCTAAATATAATGCTATAATCAACACTTTTCACAATTAGTTAACCTTGAGAGCTGTAATAGTAAAAATGTGCAGCAGCCAATCACAGCAGTGGGCGTTTACACTAAAGTCTCACAGCAGCCAATCACAGCAGTGGGCGTTTACACTGAAGTCTCACAGCAGCCAATCACAGCAGTGGGCTTTTACACTGAAGTCTCACAGCAGCCAATCACAGCAGTGGGCGTTTACACTGAAATCTCACAGCAGCCAATCACAGCAGTGGACGTTTACACTGAAGTCTCGCAGCAGCCAATCACAGCAGTGGGCGTTTACACTGAAGTCTCACAGCAGCCAATCACAGCAGTGGGCTTTTACACTGAAGTCTCACAGCAGCCAATCACAGCAGTGGGCGTTTACACTGAAATCTCACAGCAGCCAATCACAGCAGTGGACGTTTACACTGAAGTCTCGCAGCAGCCAATCACAGCAGTGGGCATTTACACTGAAGTCTCAGAGCAGCCAATCACAGGAGTGGGCGTTTACACTAAAGTCTCACAGCAGCCAATCACAGCAGTGGGCGTTTACACTAAAGTCTCACAGCAGCCAATCACAGCAGTGGGCGTTTACACTGAAGTCTCACAGCAGCCAATCACAGCAGTGGGCTTTTACACTGAAGTCTCACAGCAGCCAATCACAGCAGTGGGCGTTTACACTGAAATCTCACAGCAGCCAATCACAGCAGTGGACGTTTACACTGAAGTCTCGCAGCAGCCAATCACAGCAGTGGGCATTTACACTGAAGTCTCAGAGCAGCCAATCACAGGAGTGGGCGTTTACACTGAAGTCTCGCAGCAGCCAATCACAGCAGTGGGCGTTTACACTGAAGTCTCGCAGCAGCCAATCACAGCAGTGGACGTTTACACTGAAGTCTAGCAGCAGCCAATCACAGCAGTGGGCTTTTACACTGAAGTCTCACAGCAGCCAATCACAGCAGTGGGCGTTTACACTGAAGTCTCGCAGCAGCCAATCACAGCAGTGGGCGTTTACACTGAAGTCTCGCAGCAGCCAATCACAGCAGTGGGCGTTTACACTGAGTCTCAGAGCAGCCAATCAGAGCAGTGGGTGTTTACACTGAAGTCTCACAGCAGCCAATCACAGCAGTGGGCGTTTACACTGAAGTCTCACAGCAGCCAATCACAGCAGTGGGCGTTTACACTGAAGTCTCACAGCAGCC
>CM077177.1:41636883-41746883 GCA_039654105.1 Coreius guichenoti | reverse complement strand
TCTGTACTGGTTCTGAGCTGGTTCTGTACTGGTTCTGGTTCTGATGTGGTTCTGTACTGGTTCTGATGTGGTTCTGTTCTGGCTCTGGTTCTGTACTGGTTCTGGTTCTGAGGTGGTTCTGGTTTTGTTCTGGTTCTGTACTTGTTCTGGTTTTGTACTGGTTCTGGTTCTGTACTGGTTCTGAGCTGGTTCTGTACTGGTTCTGGTTCTGATGTGGTTCTGTACTGGTTCTGAGGTGGTTCTGGTTTTGTTCTGGTTCTGTACTTGTTCTGGTTTTGTACTGGTTCTGGTTCTGTACTGGTTCTGAGCTGGTTCTGTACTGGTTCTGGTTCTGAGCTGGTTCTGTACTGGTTCTGAGGTGGTTCTGGTTTTGTTCTGGTTCTGTACTGGTTTGCAGTGGTTCATTAGTGTGTGTGTCTGTGTGTGAGTATTTCTGCTCTCACTTCACCTGCCGTAACGCAATACTCCCTTCTAAAGCCCGTCGCGCTGGTTCCCACTGAACGCCGCGGTAGCTTAACGACTGTAATGCCGTCGCTACCTAATGAAGAAGACCGAAACATTAAGTTTTAGAGCGGGTCTTTAGCGTGCCACAACTGTTGTGGCCTTTATGAGGGAATTCAGTCATTAGTAATTGTGACCATGTGTAGGTACAAATAAAAATCCTGTGAATTTATAGTTTGTTATAAAATCTCCTCTGTGCTCGTCCAGACCTCAATGATGGCCTTTTATGGAGGCGTTTTGTGCCGTTTTCTCACAGCGAGGTCCTGATGGTGACAGCGTCACACGGGGTTTGATGTTTCTGCTCGTTATGGAGTCCAGTGGGATGATGGGACATGACGGGACTTTTATTGGTTTGATATTGATATTGAATTGTGAGTTTGTTCACAGTAATGATGATGTTCATGTTAATGATAACTGTGAGTTTCTGCTCTTGTAGCTCATCAAGCTGCTGGATGGCAAACGCTCTCAGGCCGTGGGAATATTAATATCCAGCCTCCACCTGGAGATGAAGGACATTCATCAGGGTGAGATCTCACACACATTCACATCATTACTGTTATTAAACGACAGTTCAGCACTTCACTCGATACGTCACAGATGGACCGGCTCAGAGAACCACCGGCTGCTTCTCTCTATGCATCTGTTGATGTGCTTCCGGTTGGATTTTTGAGATCTTTCTCATCGGAATGAGAGAAGAAGAACCAGCTGGAGGTTGTGTGTGTGTGAAAGAGTGTGTGAGTGTGTGTGTATGTGAGTGTGCGAGTGTGTCTGTGTGTGTGTGTGTGAGTGAGTGAGTGATGTGAGTGTGTGAGTGTGTGTGTGTGTGTGTGTGTGTTTGGAGCGGCTGCAGTTCTCCGAGCGCCTGCATGTCTGATCCTGCTGGCAGGTTGATTTGTTTATTGTAGCCGGTGACTGTCTCCACAGCGCCAAAACGAGCAACACCTCCTTAATGATCTGAGTGTGTTGATCTCACACACACACACACACACACACACACACTCACACATGTCTGGTTCGCTATCTTTGAGGGGACTCTCATAGACGTAAGACGACACACACACACTCACTCACTCACTCACTCACACACACACACACACACACACACACACACACTCACACACACACACACTCACACACACACATGTCTAGTTCGCTATCTTTGAAGGGACTCTCATAGACGTAAGACGACACACACACTCACACACACACTCACATCACACAAACACACACACACTCAGACACACACACACACACACACACTCACACACACTCACAGACACTCACACATGTCTGGTTCGCTATCTTTGTGGGGACTCTCATAGACGTAAGACGACACACACACACTCACTCACACACACACTCACATCACAGAAACACACACACACACTCACACAAACTCACACACATACACCACTCACACATACTCACAAATGTCTGGTTCGCTATCTTTGTGGGGACTCTCATAGATGTAAGACGACACACACACATTCACATTCACACACACACACTCACATCACACAAACACACACACAGACACAAACACACACACACTCAGACACACACACACTCACTCACTCACTCACACTCACATCACACAAACACACACACACACTCAGACTCACTCAGACACACACACAAACACACACACACTCAGACACACTCAGACACACACACACACGTACACACACACACACACACTCACTCACATCACACAAACACACACACAAACACACACACACACTCACACAATCACACACACTCTCACACACACACACACACTCACACACACACACACACACACTCACATCACACAAACACACACACACACACACACACAACCAAATGTCAAAGTATGAAATTGCTTTCAATGAAAAGAGATTTGAAAGGAGCAATTTATGAAAATTATTTTTTATTAATAAGTAAATTAATTAAATCACATGTATTATTAAAATTAATTAAACAAATAATCATATCAATAATAATAAAAAACAGAATTTAGAATGGAATATTATGTTTAAGTTTGCAAATTAAATACCAAGTATGAAATGGAGACACTTTTGAATGCAAGGAGCAATTAAAAAAAAATAAAAATAAATTAGTAATAAATACGCACATTAAATATATTATAAAAATAAAACAGAATCTTAATTTAGGATAATATTAATATTATAAAATAATAATAAATACAATAACTAATACACTCACCTAAAGGATTATTAGGAACACCTGTTCAATTTCTCATTAATGCAATTATCTAATCAACCAATCACATGGCAGTTGCTTCAATGCATTTAGGGGTGTGGTCCTGGTCAAGACAATCTCCTGAACTCCAAACTGAATGTCAGAATGGGAAAGAAAGGTGATTTAAGCAATTTTGAGCGTGGCATGGTTGTTGGTGCCAGACGGGCCGGTCTGAGTATTTCACAATCTGCTCAGTTACTGGGATTTTCACGCACAACCATTTCTAGAGTTTACAAAGAATGGTGTGAAAAGGGAAAAACATCCAGTATGCGGCAGTCCTGTGGGCGAAAATGCCTTGTTGATGCTAGAGGTCAGAGGAGAATGGGCCGACTGATTCAAGCTGATAGAAGAGCAACTTTGACTGAAATAACCACTCGTTACAACCGAGGTATGCAGCAAAGCATTTGTGAAGCCACAACACACACAACCTTGAGGCGGATGGGCTACAACAGCAGAAGACCCCACCGGGTACCACTCATCTCCACTACAAATAGGAAAAAGAGGCTACAATTTGCACGAGCTCACCAAAATTGGACAGTTGAAGACTGGAAAAATGTTGCCTGGTCTGATGAGTCTCGATTTCTGTTGAGACATTCAGATGGTAGAGTCAGAATTTGGCGTAAACAGAATGAGAACATGGATCCATCATGCCTTGTTACCACTGTGCAGGCTGGTGGTGGTGGTGTAATGGTGTGGGGGATGTTTTCTTGGCACACTTTAGGCCCCTTAGTGCCAATTGGGCATCGTTTAAATGCCACGGCCTACCTGAGCATTGTTTCTGACCATGTCCATCCCTTTATGACCACCATGTACCCATCCTCTGATGGCTACTTCCAGCAGGATAATGCACCATGTCACAAAGCTCGAATCATTTCAAATTGGTTTCTTGAACATGACAATGAGTTCACTGTACTAAAATGGCCCCCACAGTCACCAGATCTCAACCCAATAGAGCATCTTTGGGATGTGGTGGAACGGGAGCTTCGTGCCCTGGATGTGCATCCCACAAATCTCCATCAACTGCAAGATGCTATCCTATCAATATGGGCCAACATTTCTAAAGAATGCTTTCAGCACCTTGTTGAATCAATGCCACGTAGAATTAAGGCAGTTCTGAAGGCGAAAGGGGGTCAAACACAGTATTAGTATGGTGTTCCTAATAATCCTTTAGGTGAGTGTACATTCATATAATGACCTCTGAAACGACAGATGAGCGGTGAATGCACAGAATAAAAACACACATTTAGACCTGCAAATAAACCAACACTTTGAAATCTCTCAGCAGAAGTAATGCGGATGGTGTTTGTTTGTGGTTTATATCGCAGCTGTTCTGACGGTGGATCACTCTGTGGTGGATCTGGAGACCATCGAAGCTTTATATGAAAACGTGAGTACATAAAGAAACCCGAGAGCGCAGAAGAATGTTCATTTATTTCCTACAGTCGGTGTTTTAACAGCACCAGCTGTTCGTCTTGGCAATAAAACCGCCTTTATTATTTCATTAAACACATTTAATAGTGTGTGTGTTACCAACTCTAACCATGATCTGATGGTTTGGTCCGGTTTTAGAGGATTTGTTTAAATTATATGCGGTCCATTGTTTTCACTGACGAATGTTTTTGAATCATTGATGTTGAGTCGTGGTTCGTGCCATATAATCGTGCATTTTATGAGGCTGTTGAAATGACTGATATTGCTCATAATGAATGTTTGCAGAGAGCTCAGGCTGATGAACTGGAGAAGATCAGGAAACATTACGAGACGTCTAAAGAAGACGAAGTGAAACTCCTGGATAAACCAGAACAGTACGTCCTTTAAACGCTCATATGACTCTCATGCTTTCATTCAGTGCGTCGTGAGTCAGAGACAATGAATTCAGTTATTTAATCTTATAGTGTATAATCAGTCTTAAAAATATCAAAGGGTATGAGAAAAGTCTTAATTATCGTTCCAAGAGTCTTAAATCTGGGGACATGTGATGATTAAACTTCAAAAGGTGATGATTTAATTAAATTAATTTGTTTCAAAGAATATTTTAAAGTAATATATTTAATGTTATGTCATTTTGACTCTTACAAAAAGGTTTAAAGACTGAAATTTTGGCAATTTTATATTAAAAAAAAGGTCAAAACTTGTATTATTTGACCTGTAAAGTTGTTAAAGTTGTCGTTTTTTACATTCATTTTATGGTTTAGGATGTTACCAACATACAGTGGGGAGAACAAGTATTTGATACACTGCCGATTTTGCAGGTTTGCCCACTTACAAAGCATGTAGAAGTCTGTAATTTTTATCATAGGTACACTTCAACTTTCCAGAAATCCAGAAAATCACATTGAATGATTTTTAAATAATTAATTTGCATTTTATTGCATGACATAAGTATTTGATCACCTACCAACCAGTAAGAATTCCGGCTCTCACAGACCTGTTAGTTTTTCTTTAAGAAGCCCTCCTGTTCTCCACTCATTACCTGTATTAACTGCACCTGTTTGAACTCGTTACCTGTATAAAAGACACCTGTCCACACACTCAATCAAACAGACTCCAACCTCTCCTCAATGGCCAAGACCAGAGAGCTGTGTAAGGACATCAGGGATAAAATTGTAGACCTGCACAAGGCTGGGATGGGCTACAGGACAATAGGCAAGCAGCTTGGTGAGAAGGCAACAACTGTTGGCGCAATTATTAGAAAATGGAAGAAGTTCAAGATGACGGTCAATCTCCCTCGGTCTGGGGCACCATGCAAGATCTCACCTCGTGGGGCATCAATGATCATGAGGAAGGTGAGGGATCAGCCCAGAACTACACGGCAGGACCTGGTCAATGACCTGAAGAGAGCTGGGACCACAGTCTCAAAGAAAACCATTAGTAACACACTACGCCGTCATGGATTAAAATCCTGCAGCGCACGCAAGGTCCCCCTGCTCAAGACAGCGCATGTCCAGGCCCGTCTTAAGTTTGCCAATGCCCATCTGGATGATCCAGAGGAGGAATGGGAGAAGGTCATGTGGTCTGATGAGACAAAAATAGAGCTTTTTGGTCTAAACTCCACTCGCCGTGTTTGGAGGAAGAAGAAGGATGAGTACAACCCCAAGAACATCATCCCAACCGTGAAGCATGGAGGTGGAAACATCATTCTTTGGGGATGCTTTTCTGCAAAGGGGACAGGACGACTGCACCGTATTGAGGGGAGGATGGATGGGGCCATGTATCGCGAGATCTTGGCCAACAACCTCCTCCCTCAGTAAGAGCATTGAAGATGGGTCGTGGCTGGGTCTTCCAGCATGACAACGACCCGAAACACACAGCCAGGGCAACTAAGGAGTGGCTCCGTAAGAAGCATCTCAAGGTCCTGGAGTGGCCTAGCCAGTCTCCAGACCTGAACCCAATAGAAAATCTTTGGAGGGAGCTGAAAGTCCGTATTGCCCAGCGACAGCCCCGAAACCTGAAGGATCTGGAGAAGGTCTGTATGGAGGAGTGGGCCAAAATCCCTGCTGCAGTGTGTGCAAACCTGGTCAAGAACTACAGGAAACGTATGATCTCTGTAATTGCAAACAAAGGTTTCTGTACCAGATATTAAGTTCTGCTTTTCTGATGTATCAAATACTTATGTCATGCAATAAAATGCAAATTAATTACTTAAAAATCATACAATGTGATTTTCTGGATTTTTGTTTTAGATTCCGTCTCTCACAGTTGAAGAGTACCTATGATAAGTGGGCAAACCTGCAAAATCAGCAGTGTATCAAATACTTGTTCTCCCCACTGTGCATCCCCAACAGGGCGCAACAGTCGCTTCTGGAAGTAAAAAACGCCATTCATTTTCTCCATAGGGAAACTATAATTTATACACCGTTAAAGTCAGCCCTACTGTGACCTATGAGGATGGTAATCCATGGTTTATGCTTCCGTTGAAGCCGTCAGTGTTATTTCAACTTAGTTTTAAAATAATCATGTTTAACAGCTGAATTCTGGGCGAAAAACTACATTACCCATGATGCTGTTCAGAAAATAGGTCGAAAAAAAGAAAATATATATTTCATATAAAAATTTTAAATTGTATTTTTGTGCATTTTTACATGTACAAATTTTATACGGTCACTTTTTTAAACTTTTTCACACTTCAGCAATAATCTGCCAAGTGTCGTCTTTAAAAAGAGACCAAACTTCAGTCTGTGCTCCAAAACATTCAAGATTTATGACAGTTTTAAGTTGGAAATTTAATTTTCAGGTGCTCAAAAAGTGATTAAATGTATTATAACTACTGCATAAATATAATTTAGTACCATCAAATCCCCTAAAAATATGAAATAAAAAACATTATTGAACTAAAATCATTTCATTGAAACATTTCAGGAAAAAAAGTTCCATAAACGATGTGTAAATAATGTTTTTGTGCTAACATTATTAAAGACCAGTCACTTTAAACGAATGTTCTATTAACGTTACTGGAAGAACGTTTGTTCATCCCTTTGAGAGAACCCTGTAAGCTGAGTCACAGCTCCAAATAAACACATTATTATTATAATAATAAATGCTTTAACAAAAATATCCTGTATGTTTCTGCATTAATGTCTCATCCCATTGACTTCCAGTGCGTTAATGTGGGGTGATAAACTTCCTCTCACATGCTGTACAAACATCTTCACAGTTCCTGTAAAACCACTGAACACGTTTCTTCAGTGTTTGACCGTTGACCCTTCACTGTAGTGAGTCAGTGTGAGTCCGTCCGTATGCTAATGAAACAGGAAACCAGCGATCCTCTGCACATGATTGTGTGTCTCTGTGACTCGTGCCGCTAATATTTGACTTAATTACACTTAAGTGCACTTAGTTACATCCAGATTTGTGTGTTCGTGTGAAGCCGTTGTGACCTCTTTGATGTTACTGCTCTTTCTCTTTCATCTTCCTGCTCAGATTCCTGTACGAGCTCTCCCAGATTCCGGATTTCGCTGGCCGTGCTCACTGCATCATATTCCGCACTGTCTTTGTGGACTCCATGTCTTCTGTCCATCGTAAGGTGGAGACCATCTCGACTGTGTGCAAGGTACAATAAAGTCGGGGAAAGCTGGTGTTAGATTTATTTTGCTCTTCTATTATTGGTTAGTTTTGGTCTTGTGTTAACTCAACTCAGACTGTTTTCCCAGCTGACAGGGAAGGTTCTCTCAAGTTATGAACAAACATTCGTCCAGTAATGTTAATAGAACTTTTATCTCGTCTTTAATAATGTTCTCAAAATGTTAGCAAACGGTTTTTTTTAAACGTTAGTTGGACGTTCATTTAACGTTTTTTAAATGTTACTACTTGTTTCGGAACGTTCAGAGAACATTCAAAAGTAACGTTCTCATAATGTTTGAAGAATGATACAATGAAATGTTTCCTTAATGTTCAAATAACCAAAAAACTGGTTACTGAGAACACTCAAAATAACATGCACACTCTTAGAAAACAGTGCTTTAGATCTCTTGACAATCTAAAAGATGTAAATGACATTTAAAATCGATGCTGTTTGCGAAAATTCGTTGTAACTATGATTTCGGGAAACACAGACTCGTTGAACTATGCTGATAAAACGATGTTTTTGGGAAACGCACCCCTGGATGACATCCTACATTTTCTAGATGTGCAGCATACAACCAGTGCACAATACAGAGTGCAGAGTACTATATCCAAATAGCAAAATAATGCAAAATACATAAACATAAAGTCAAAAACTACTCAATAAGTAGACATGCAACAAGATAAGGGTCATGTGATGTCAGTGTACCATACTATTGGTTGAAATGATTATTGTTGCTTTTTTTAACTAGTATGTATTAGTATGTGTATATATTTGAGTTTACCTTGAGGAAGGAATCGACCGGAAGCAACTTCAATGAAATCATGTTTGAACTTCCAAAATGTATAATACACATGGGCGTCGGAACCATTGTATGTGGGCGGGACAAGACCCAACCACTTTTTAAGACCAATGATATTGGACCAACTCACTTTTACCGTCTCTAATTCAGCGCATGTCTGTTCACCCATAACCGATTAACAATTTATTATTAAACACACGTTAGACGCTTTATTTCCACGGAAAAAGGGAGTAGTGCGAGTTCGGGTCGATTTCTACCATGTGACTGACCCCTACACTATTGCCACTGTAAACAATTCGGTGTCTTCTGTAATTTTGTCTGTCCCAACCAAACGTTTAGTAAACAAGACTGGCTATTTGCACTTAATGTAAATGGTAAATTTTTTCTAGGGGAGGACCCACCCACATTTTTTTTTTGCTTCCGACGCCCATGATAATACATAAAAATATAGCTGCAAGCAGCCATTAAAGGGCAAAGCACAAAGAAAATTCATATCTCCTGACCACTAGGTGGCACTGTGCCAAAACTGTGCAGGTAACCTCAGGTCATGGTTGTCATAACACGCACCAAGTTTGGTCAGAATACGCTAAAGCGTTGCGGAGATATAGCCTCATGTTCATTTTGGCGTGCTCTGTTGGTGCATTATTTGATAACGGTTTGACGAATCAACTTCAATTTCCATGAAAATCGGAGCAAACGGCCTAGGAGGAGTTTGAAAAGTAACCGTCTTGAGCCAAGGAATTAGAGGAAAAAGATTTTGTTTGTAGCCCTTACGGTTCAAAAGTTATTAGCATAAACGCAAGTGCAACTTTGGACAGTTGGTGGCGCTAGAGGGATTGAGTTAGAGACTCCAAATTTGCTGTGGTGGCAGTTCAGACTGTCCTCTATCTGTGTGCCAAATTGAATAACTTTCCTGCAAGCGGTTCTATCGGCTGCCATAGACTCAAGAGCTGAAGAATAGGAACACTATTGATTACAATAGATGCCTACACACCTCAAGTGCTTGGCCCATAAATAGTAAAATCAGAAATTAAATGAATGTGCAAACCACTCACTAAGTAGACATGCAACAAAACAAGGTCATGTGATGTCCATGTAGCATACTACTGGTTGAAATGATTATTGTTGCAAGACTTTTTGAACTAGTATGTTTATATTTGATTATTCCTTCCAGTTCCAAAGTAATGAATCAACCGGAAACAACATCAAACATCTTCTTGGCTCGTTATTTCATTGAACTTACAAAGAAAACTCAAACATTTCTTTTTATTTAAGGATTAAAAATGCAAAAATGTAATGAAATCAGCAAAAAATATGTATATGATACCTGTGATCACGTGCTGCCGTTGAAGCATGTGAGTGTATGTTTGCTGTGCATCTACAGGTGTTTCTGGAGAATGACAGTGTGAAGGATGTGATCGGCCTCATTTTGGCCTTTGGAAACTACATGAACGGTGGAAACAGAACCAGAGGACAGGCGGATGGATTCGGACTGGAGATCCTTCCTAAATTAAAAGACGTCAAGAGCAGGGTATTAAAACAATAACACCATAAACCTGCTTCTGTAGCGGAACTGAACTCTGTCATTGGATTTGATTGGGTGCTAATTCTGTTCTCTCCCCATCAGGACAATCGCATAAGCCTGGTGGATTATGTGGTGTCTTACTACCTGCGAAACATGGACGAGGTACAGCCGTTTGAGCTTTAGCGTCGTGATTGAATCATCCGTCTAGCTGTGTTTTCCTTCACATCACCAAAACGCGTCTCAGTGGGTGTGTTTAACCCCAGAAACTGACAGTAACACTGATGCAAAGCACAGCCGTCAAAGAAGTTATGCAGTAATATAGCTCTGGTGCTGCAGAGGAAATGTGTTTCTGAAATATCTAAACATCCTTAAATCAAGATGCATTTACTGGAGAAGAGAAATGACTGAAGATAACAAGCCTTGTTTTTTGAAAAATCTATCAAAATTAAATTAGTTAAAACAAGAACAAATGTCTGCCAATGGAGTCAGAATAAACAACATAATTCAAAGGAAAAACTTGATTATGATATTTAGATATTTGTTCTTGTTTTAAGCAAAAACTCACTTAATTTTGATACATTTCTCAGAAAACAAGACTTAATATGTCATTCTGCATCTCAAGTAAGTGTATCTTGGTCTTGATGTTCTTCCAGTAACATTAACCCTCTGGTACTGTTCGAGTGTCGGTCAATTTTTTTATTTTATTTCAATGAAATGTATTATATTTTAGTTTGATAATGTTTTTTATTTAGTATTTGGTATTTTTAGGGGATTTTATGGTAGTAAATTATATTTACGCTGTATTTATAATCCATTTATTCACTTTTTGAACACCTAAATTTCTCTTTTTAAAGGCGACACTTGGCAGATTATTGCTGAAGTGAAATAAAAAAAAAAAAAGTGAGTTACAGAATTTTACGTTTATTGTTATGAAAAGTGCACAAAAATACTATTTTCAATTTTTATATGAAATATATATTTTCAAAAGCATGTTTAACTCTAAATCTGCAAGAAAGAGACAAGCTGTGTTCCAAATTTGAGGTTGATATCTCAAAAAATGACAGTACCAAACACTTCCACTAGATGAAATTCGTCTCCCATTCGTTTCCAATGCGCTCATTTTTGACCGCGAACAATACAAGCGGGACTATTTTTTTCAGGATCATTTAACATTTTCGAATCATGCAAGTGCCAGAACCTTTACCAAGTTTCGTACCATTCCAATGAAGTAAACAATTCTAAAAAAAAAAAAAAACCTTACTTTTTTCTGTAAAAAATGACTGAAGAGCACCAGAGGGTTAATATAATGTCTGTTCAAAGTTATCTGGTCTTTAATAATGTTCTCGAAACGTTAGCACAAAAACATTTATATATCGTTCATGGAATGTTTTTTTAAATGTTTCAGTTGGACGTTTGTCTAACGTTTTTTAAATGTAACATTCAAATGTAACGTTAATGAGACGATGGAACATTCCCTTAACGTTCACATAACCAAGATAAAAAACTACTGGACATTTTAAATGTTCAGAGAACATTCAGAAATAACGTTTTCATAACTTAAATGGGAATGTCAGCAAAATATATTTTTGAGTAGATGTGGGTAGATATTTATAATAGAAAACACAACAAAAATACCAAGTAAGAAAATCCTTGTTGTGCACATGCTGAGAGTTTCTCTTAGTTTTTTTTCCTGAAGGGTTGTGTTGTTGTTGTGTTTCAGAATGCAGGAACAGAGAAAAGCGTTTTCCCACTGCCTGAACCTCAGGATCTCTTCCACGCTGCACAGGTCAAGTTTGAGGATCTCGCAAAAGACCTGCGCAAGTTAAAGAAAGAGCTGACAGGTATGATTCCCATCCGTTTGTCTGTGATTTAATGCCGGAGATGGACAGAACGACAGTCTCACGAGGTATAACTTGGTTCAACTTCATTATACATGAGCAGTGATTCATTCTAGTGAATCTTTTGAATCACTGAACAGAGTTGTTCGGATTGATTCACTCATTGGTTCAGTAGGGCCCTATGAAATTCATGAAATTCTATTTTTTCCGTTTAAATTTTTCTGGATTCTGTTTTTTTTTTTTTTTTACTCAATTTTAATGGTAATTTTAGTAATCAAAAAGCATGTCTAATTAATTAAAATCATGAAACTTGTACATTTTAACAACAATTTATTAAAAGTTTAACAAAAATGACATGTTTTAGGGCCCTATGAAATACATTTGTTTTCTCAAATTCTGGTTTATTTTTTACCAAATTCTGTGTTTTCTGTTTTCAGTTGTCTGGATTACATTTTAATGGTTTAATTAATTTTTTTAGACTCCATTTTAATGGTTAAATTACATTTTAATAATCAAAAAGCATGTCTAATTAATTAAATTTATAAAAACTACTTTGTAATCAAAAATTCAACGTTTTTTCCCCAGAAATTCTGTGTTGTGTTTTTCAATTTTTCTGGCAATCAAAGGAAGGCATAAAACATTAATTTATCTTTTAATCATATGAAACTTTTTTGTCAAACAAAGTGCTGCACAACATTAAAATTAAAACATGGAAGAAAAATTTTGATTATTCCTTTAATATTAAAGTTTTAATAATAATTTATTATTATTATTGATATTTGTTAATACTATTATTATTATATTGAGACATTGCTAAATTCTAATGTACAACAGTTATATATTTCTGTCACAATTTCTTCAAGTTAAACCACACTTTTATTTAGATGGGTTTCATATTTCATATTTATCTTTAATATTCACAGACACTAGTCTATATCACGATTTTATTTAAGTGTACTGACCTGCTTTTTATTAATTCATCAAAAATTTGACAAATTCTGTGAAATTCCGCGTTATACAGTAAATTCTGTTTTTATGACTGGATTCCGCGATTCCATCCGCATGAGTCATTTAATTCTGTCAGCCAAATGAGTCATTGATTCATTCGCTCAAATCATTTATTAAACATTTTATTATCCTTTATCAGAATGATTTGCTGCAATATTCATCAGTGTCGTTATAATTTATAGGTATAAAAGGAGCTCAGACGCTTAAACTTTATTTATTACATCTTGATTATTTACACAGCGACAGCAAACTGAGCAGAATGTCAGCAGTGATTCATTCTAGTGAATCTTTTGAATCACCAAACAGAGTTGTTCGGATCGATTCACTCATTGGTTCCGTGACTCTTCCGCTGATTTCAGTCAGTCATTAAATCATTCGCTCAAATGATTTATTAAACGTTTTACTATACTTTATCATAGTGATTTTGCCACAATGTTCCCACACCGTCTGTCAATTAAAAATCAGTTAAAAGCATTTCTTTTCATGAAATTTTTTACACTTGAAAAAAAGCACTTTTACCATAGTTCAGCTTTATTTATTACACCTTGATTATTTACACAGCGACAGCAAAATGAGAGGATTGTCAGCAGTGATTCATTCTAGTGAATCTTTTGAATCACCAGAGTTGTTTGTATCGATTCACTCATTGGTTCATTGATTCTTCCGCTGATTTCAGTGAGTCATTGAATCATTCGCTCAAATTATTTATTAAACGTTTTATTATCCTTTATCAGAATGATTTGCTGCAATATTCATCAGTATTGTTATACTTTATATGTATAAAAGGAGCTCAGACGCTTTATGACACCTTGATTATTTACACAGCGACAGAAAAATGAGCAGAATGTCAGCAGTGATTCATTCTAGTGAATCTTTTGAATCACCAAACAGAGTTGTTCGGATCGATTCACTCATTGATTTAGTGACTCTGAGTCATTGAATCATTCGTTCAAATTATTTATTAAAAAATGATTTCAGTAAGTGATTTATTAAACGTTTTATTAATCTTCATCAGAATGATTTTGCTGCAATGTTCACACACCGTCGGTCAATTAAAAAGCAGTTAAAGGCAACTTCTTTTCATGAAGCATTTTTACACTGGAAAAAAAGCGCCTTTACCATAGTTGTGCTCGGGGCCGCCGCAGGGGTCAAAGGTCACGCCCCCCCAGCCCCTGGTGTCTGCAATTATTTAAATCCGCCAATAATATGGCATATGAAAGCAATTAGATATGCTCTCTCCTCATTCCCCTCCATTTGAGAATCGCTGTTAAAAACTCTGATCCTCAGTGACCCGGGGGAAAAATACAAACCGGCTACAAAACCACTGCCGCCCCACCTCGAGCTGTCTGTCACTCACTTATTAGCACAAAAATGCAAGACAATAAATACAGAACAAGGGCCTTAGCATTTGATCCACACCACAACAAAAACGTCTGGCCCACGAGTCCTCGGGCATTGGCATGAGATCGTAAGGAGGGTGTAGTGAGCGTACCTACGACGTCTGTACTTCTGGACAGGGATAAATATTTATGCCGTGCTATCATAAAGAGCTCCAAGTGTTCCTAATTATTCCTCGAGTCATTTCTGTTTAAAGTGAGAGCGGAGAGGAAGTCGAGGTGGTGGAGAAAGAGTTTCTGGACCGAGATTTGAGGCCTGTGCATCTGACGTACACGTGTTTCAGCCTTTGATATGCCGTCTTCTGCTCCAATCAGACGGAGTGAATACAAGTTTAACATCATCAAAACACTTTAAAGTCACCATGACATCAAAATGGACACTTCTGATTTTTAATGGAATATTGCAGTGTTTATTGTAAATGATTTATTGCTGCACATCATTATTGTTTTAATAATCTTGAATCAGAATAACTTCATCTCTTCTCTGATGACGAGGGCGGGGCAACCTGTCACTCACATGAGATCCACCAATAGCAAACCACAACCATCCAATCAATTCCCCACGGACAAAATCAAGCCACCCTATTTTACAAATGTACTGATGATTCATGCCGCTCAGCCAATCAGATCTGAGCACCAATGAGCCATTTTATTAATATATAGGACTCAATTTTAATACAGCGCAAATTGTTTATATTTTTATGGCGAGAAACGGGTTAAAATGTAGCAAAAAAGATTAATATGTAGCGAAGGAGGATAAAATGTAGCAAAAAAGGTTAAAATGAAGCAAAAATGGGTTAAAATGTAGCAAAAACGGATTCAAATTTAGCAAAAAAGGTTAAAATGTAGCAAAAACGGGTTCAAATGTAGCAAAAACCGGGTTCAAATGTAGCAACGAAAAAAGGTTAAAATGTAGCAAAAAAGGTTAATATGTAGCAAAAGAGGATCAAATGTAGCAAAAAAGGTTAAAATGAAGCAAAAATTGGTTAAAATGTAGCAAAAACGGATTCAAATTTAGCAAAAAAGGTTCAAATGTAGCAAAAACGGGTTAAAATGTAGCAAAAACTGGTTAAAATGTAGCAAAAACGGGTTCAAATGTAGCAAAAAAGGTTCAAATGTAGCAACGAAAAAAAGATTAAAATGTAGCAAAAACGGGTTCAAATGTAGCAAAAACTGGTTAAAATGTAGCAAAAAAGGTTCAAATGTAGCAACGAAAAAAAGGTTAAAATGTAGCAAAAACGGATTCAAATTTAGCAAAAAAGGTTCAAATGTAGCAAAAACGGGTTAAAATGTAGCAAAAACTGGTTAAAATGTAGCAAAAACTGGTTAAAATGTAGCAAAAAAGGTTCAAATGTAGCAACGAAAAAAAGGTTAAAATGTAGCAAAAAAATGGTTAAAATGGTGAGCGGCATCGACATCGCTCTGAAGAAATCCACCAAACCACAACCATCCAATCAATTCCCCACAGACAAAATCAAGCCCCGCCCTACATTTGTTCTTGTTCGGGAAGCATTTCACTCACATATACGGCACAATAGGGAATAAAAGACCAGCGTAACATCCCTTTCATGATATTTATAGTCAGTTGAGTTAGTAATATGAATCATTAATAGCTCAGATCATTTGATCTGGGAAGAATCTGATGAGAAATGTGAACACATTCACACAGAAACTCAAAACTCTTCACTACAACCCATTAAAATAAAGTTTGGTTTAGGAAATTATGACAGAAATATATGGCAGTAGAAGGTACTTCTCAAAGGAATAATAACACATTTTATTAAAACTGTATTTTGAAGGAATATCGTGCAATATCACACAATTTTTCATCCATGTTTTAATTTAAACAGTAAACCTCTTGTGCATTTGATTACATTTTACATGAAGATTAATTAAATTGTTAAAGTTTTATGCATTTGATTAACATTGTTTTTGATAAGAAATTTGTGTTAAAGGCACAATATGTAATTTTTCGTCTCTTATTCAGAACAAAGGCGTGTCTTGATGGCTTGATTGGGCGGAGCTTTTATTCTGTCAGACGAGCGCTTCCGCTTCTTCCGCTCGTGTGTGTGGGGGGGAACGCAGCGCTGTTTATCATATCACACACATTTGAGTGTGTTAAAGTGATGTTATAATGCTACTCTGTGCGTTCGCTCGGCGCTACTATGAGACACTTGTTCACACTGCAGTGAGCTAGATCATATTAGGCATGGTAAAACATGGTACTCGCGGTAAATCAAGAACACCAGATTTAAACAATAAGACTAACTGTGTTGAGCTGGAGAACAATGATTAGTTTCTGTCCATGGATGATCCAAACAGTTGCTCACCGTCTAATAAAACACATCATATATTAAAGCGTCTTTGGGGTTTGACGCACGGTCCGTGTCCTGGTTAAAATCGCTTATTTCTCTGGATTTAAACATTCTTGGAAACATTTGGGATAATGTACACAAGTCAACAAAATATATAACATTGTTCTAGTGGCTTTTTGGATATTTTAATCCTAAAATCTTACATATTGTGCCTTTAAACCATTAAAACAGAATGCAGAAAATTTTAAATGGAAAACACAGAATTTCTGAAAAAACGAAACATATAGGGCGCTATAGTAAATTATTAAATTGTTAAAGCTTTATGAATTAAATTTTTGATTCTTAAAATGTTATTAAACAATAAAAATTGAAAAACACAGAATTTGGGGGGAAAATAAAACGGATTTTAAAGGGCCCTAATATTGAGATCTCTGACTTTATTGGCAATTTGAGACATTGTTAAAATCTTTTCTAAGCTCTAGACTTTTGGAATCAGCGAAAGTTTTTAAATGCTCTTTTTTTAATGTTTTTTAAACCATTTTTATTTGGTTATTTGAACGTTAAAGGATCGTTCCGTTTCATCATTTTTCACACATTATGGGAACGTTACTTTTGAATGTTTTCTGATCGTTCCGTTTCATCATTCTTTAAACGTTACGGGAACGTTACTTTAGAATGTTTTCTGATCGTTCCGTTTCATCATTCTTCACACGTTATGGGAACGTTACTTTTGAATGTTTTCTGATCGTTCAGTTTCATCATTCTTCAAACGTTATGGGAACGTTACTTTTGAATGTTTTCTGAACGTTCCGTTTCATCATTCTTCACACGTTATGGGAACGTTACTTTTGAATGTTTTCTGATCGTTCAGTTTCATCATTCTTCAAACGTTATGGGAACGTTACTTTTGAATGTTTTCTGAACGTTCCGTTTCATCATTCTTCAAACGTTATGGGAACGTTACTTTAGAATGTTTTCTGATCGTTCAGTTTCATCATTCTTCAAACGTTGCGGAAACGTTACTTTAGAATGTTTTCTGAACGTTCCGTTTCATCATTCTTCAAACATTATGGAAACGTTACTTTAGAATGTTTTCTGATCGTTCTGTTTCATCATTCTTCAAACATTATGGAAACGTTACTTTTGAATGTTTTCTGATCGTTCCGTTTCATCATTCTTCAAACGTTATGGGAACGTTACTTTTGAATGTTTTCTGATCGTTCAGTTTCATCATTCTTCAAACATTATGGAAACGTTACTTTTGAATGTTTTCTGATCGTTCAGTTTCATCATTCTTCAAACATTATGGAAACGTTACTTTAGAATGTTTTCTGATCGTTCCGTTTCATCATTCTTCACACGTTGCGGAAACGTTACTTTAGAATGTTTTCTGAACGTTCCGTTTCATCATTCTTCAAACATTATGGAAACGTTACTTTAGAATGTTTTCTGATCGTTCAGTTTCATCATTCTTCAAACATTATGGAAACGTTACTTTTGAATGTTTTCTGATCGTTCAGTTTCATCATTCTTCAAACATTATGGAAACGTTACTTTAGAATGTTTTCTGATCGTTCAGTTTCATCATTCTTCAAACATTATGGAAACGTTACTTTTGAATGTTTTCTGATCGTTCAGTTTCATCATTCTTCAAACATTATGGAAACGTTACTTTAGAATGTTTTCTGATCGTTCAGTTTCATCATTCTTCAAACATTATGGAAACGTTACTTTTGAATGTTTTCTGATCGTTCCGTTTCATCATTCTTCAAACATTATGGGAACGTTACTTTAGAATGTTTTCTGATCGTTCAGTTTCATCATTCTTCAAACATTATGGAAACGTTACTTTTGAATGTTTTCTGATCGTTCCGTTTCATCATTCTTCACACATTACGGGAACGTTACTTTAGAATGTTTTCTGATCGTTCAGTTTCATCATTCTTCAAACATTATGGGAACGTTACTTTAGAATGTTTTCTGATCGTTCTGTTTCATCATTCTTCAAACATTATGGAAACGTTACTTTTGAATGTTTTCTGATCGTTCCGTTTCATCATTCTTCAAACGTTATGGGAACGTTACTTTTGAATGTTTTCTGATCGTTCAGTTTCATCATTCTTCAAACATTATGGAAACGTTACTTTAGAATGTTTTCTGATCGTTCAGTTTCATCATTCTTCAAACATTATGGAAACGTTACTTTAGAATGTTTTCTGATCGTTCCGTTTCATCATTCTTCACACGTTGCGGAAACGTTACTTTAGAATGTTTTCTGAACGTTCCGTTTCATCATTCTTCAAACATTATGGAAACGTTACTTTAGAATGTTTTCTGATCGTTCAGTTTCATCATTCTTCAAACATTATGGAAACGTTACTTTTGAATGTTTTCTGATCGTTCAGTTTCATCATTCTTCACACATTATGGAAACGTTACTTTAGAATGTTTTCTGAACGTTCCGTTTCATCATTCTTCAAACATTATGGAAACGTTACTTTAGAATGTTTTCTGATCGTTCCGTTTCATCATTCTTCAAACATTATGGGAACGTTACTTTAGAATGTTTTCTGATCGTTCAGTTTCATCATTCTTCAAACATTATGGAAACGTTACTTTTGAATGTTTTCTGATCGTTCAGTTTCATCATTCTTCAAACATTATGGAAACGTTACTTTAGAATGTTTTCTGATCGTTCAGTTTCATCATTCTTCAAACATTATGGGAACGTTACTTTTGAATGTTTTCTGATCGTTCAGTTTCATCATTCTTCAAACATTATGGGAACGTTACTTTTGAATGTTTTCTGATCGTTCAGTTTCATCATTCTTCAAACATTATGGGAACGTTACTTTTGAATGTTTTCTGATCGTTCAGTTTCATCATTCTTCAAACATTATGGAAACGTTACTTTTGAATGTTTTCTGATCGTTCAGTTTCATCATTCTTCAAACATTATGGGAACGTTACTTTTGAATGTTTTCTGATCGTTCAGTTTCATCATTCTTCAAACATTATGGAAACGTTACTTTTGAATGTTTTCTGATCGTTCAGTTTCATCATTCTTCAAACATTATGGGAACGTTACTTTTGAATGTTTTCTGATCGTTCAGTTTCATCATTCTTCAAACATTATGGAAACGTTACTTTTGAATGTTTTCTGATCGTTCAGTTTCATCATTCTTCAAACATTATGGGAACGTTACTTTTGAATGTTTTCTGATCGTTCAGTTTCATCATTCTTCAAACATTATGGAAACGTTACTTTTGAATGTTTTCTGATCGTTCAGTTTCATCATTCTTCAAACATTATGGAAACGTTACTTTAGAATGTTTTCTGATCGTTCCGTTTCATCATTCTTCACACGTTGCGGAAACGTTACTTTAGAATGTTTTCTGAACGTTCCGTTTCATCATTCTTCAAACATTATGGAAACGTTACTTTAGAATGTTTTCTGATCGTTCCGTTTCATCATTCTTCAAACATTATGGGAACGTACTTTAGAATGTTTTCTGATCGTTCCGTTTCATCATTCTTCAAACATTATGGGAACGTACTTTAGAATGTTTTCTGAACGTTCCGTTTCATCATTCTTCAAACATTATGGAAACGTTACTTTTGAATGTTTTCTGATCGTTCAGTTTCATCATTCTTCAAACATTATGGAAACGTTACTTTTGAATGTTTTCTGATCGTTCAGTTTCATCATTCTTCAAACATTATGGAAACGTTACTTTTGAATGTTTTCTGATCGTTCAGTTTCATCATTCTTCAAACATTATGGAAACGTTACTTTTGAATGTTTTCTGAACGTTCCGTTTCATCATTCTTCAAACATTATGGAAACGTTACTTTTGAATGTTTTCTGATCGTTCAGTTTCATCATTCTTCAAACGTTATGGGAACGTTACTTTTGAATGTTTTCTGATCGTTCAGTTTCATCATTCTTCAAACGTTATGGGAACGTTACTTTTGAATGTTTTCTGATCGTTCAGTTTCATCATTCTTCAAACATTATGGAAACGTTACTTTTGAATGTTTTCTGATCGTTCCGTTTCATCATTCTTCAAACATTATGGGAACGTACTTTAGAATGTTTTCTGATCGTTCCGTTTCATCATTCTTCAAACATTATGGAAACGTTACTTTTGAATGTTTTCTGATCGTTCCGTTTCATCATTCTTCAAACATTATGGAAACGTTACTTTTGAATGTTTTCTGATCGTTCCGTTTCATCATTCTTCAAACATTATGGAAACGTTACTTTTGAATGTTTTCTGAACGTTCCGTTTCATCATTCTTCAAACATTATGGAAACGTTACTTTTGAATGTTTTCTGATCGTTCAGTTTCATCATTCTTCAAACGTTATGGGAACGTTACTTTTGAATGTTTTCTGATCGTTCAGTTTCATCATTCTTCAAACGTTATGGGAACGTTACTTTTGAATGTTTTCTGATCGTTCAGTTTCATCATTCTTCAAACATTATGGAAACGTTACTTTAGAATGTTTTCTGATCGTTCCGTTTCATCATTCTTCAAACATTATGGGAACGTACTTTAGAATGTTTTCTGATCGTTCCGTTTCATCATTCTTCAAACATTATGGAAACGTTACTTTTGAATGTTTTCTGATCGTTCAGTTTCATCATTCTTCAAACGTTATGGGAACGTTACTTTTGAATGTTTTCTGATCGTTCCGTTTCATCATTCTTCAAACATTATGGAAACATTACTTTAGAATGTTTTCTGATCGTTCAGTTTCATCATTCTTCAAACATTATGGAAACGTTACTTTTGAATGTTTTCTGAACGTTCCGTTTCATCATTCTTCAAACATTATGGAAACGTTACTTTTGAATGTTTTCTGATCGTTCAGTTTCATCATTCTTCAAACATTATGGAAACGTTACTTTTGAATGTTTTCTGATCGTTCAGTTTCATCATTCTTCAAACATTATGGAAACGTTACTTTTGAATGTTTTCTGATCGTTCAGTTTCATCATTCTTCAAACATTATGGAAACGTTACTTTTGAATGTTTTCTGAACGTTCCGTTTCATCATTCTTCAAACGTTATGGGAACGTTACTTTTGAATGTTTTCTGATCGTTCCGTTTCATCATTCTTCAAACATTATGGAAACGTTACTTTTGAATGTTTTCTGATCGTTCCGTTTCATCATTCTTCAAACATTATGGAAACGTTACTTTTGAATGTTTTCTGATCGTTCCGTTTCATCATTCTTCAAACATTATGGAAACGTTACTTTTGAATGTTTTCTGAACGTTCCGAAACAAGAAGCAACATTTAAAAAACATTAAACGAAATAAAAATTCATACTCAACGTTTTGAGAACATTATTAAAGTCCAGATACTTTGAGCAAACTTAATTTGGATGTTCTATTAACGTTACTGGAAGAACGTTTGTTCATAACTTTGAGAGAACCTTAGCAGAACGTTCCCTGTTCGTTGTGTAAGCCGCTATCAGAGACAGTAGTTGGGCGTCCCAGCTCGTCTTGTGTGTGTTTAAGCTTTTGTGTTTGCTGATTTTACACCCGTGGCGTGTGACACGGCCTGGCGCAGGGGTCGCGACACGGGGTCAGTCTCAGGGGCCGGTTACATGTCTGAACTATGAGACGAGAGCGAGACAGAGATGCCCTGAGACAACCCGACTGCCCCGCTGCCCTCCGCGCTGCTCTCTTCAACTTTTACCAGAAATCTGATCTGCGCTTCAGCTCCTTTGCTCTCTCTTCAGGGTTAAACGAGTCTCTCTCTCTCTCCAGTTCACGCTGGTGATGGATTTGCGTTGTACTTAAAGTTACTTCACTTTAACTGATAAGTTTGTGCAGTGTAGTTTGTCTTTTGTGTTTCGTTGCTGTAGCTCAGACAGAAGGTCACAGGTTCGATTCCCAGGGAAGGCATGAACTGATCGAATGAAGTGCAAGTCGCTTTGTATTAAAAGTGTCTGCCAAATGCATAAATGTAATATATACTAGCAGTCAAAAGTTGGGAATAATTAAGATTTTTTTAATGTTTCTGAAAGAGTCTCTTCTGCTCATCAAGGCTGCATTTATTTGATCAAAAATACTGTAAAAAATGTGAAATATTACTCCAGTGTAAATCAGCTGTTCTCTATGTGAATATATAGTAAAGTGTAATTTATTCCTGTGATCAAAGCTGAATTTATCATCATTACTCCAGTCTTCAGTGTCTGTAATGAGTAACAATGCTGAAAAACTCAGCTTTGATCACAGGAATAAATTACACGTTACTATATATTCACATAGAGAACAGCTGCTTTACACTGGAGTAATATTTCACTGTTTTACTGGATTTATGATCAAATAAATGCATCCTTGGTGAGCAGAAGAGACTCTTTCAAAAACATTAAAACACTAACTATTCCAAACTTATGAGCATATATAGATGAAGCATAATTTCCAGATGTCAATCAGTTATCTTAGCTTTGAATGATAGCATTGAAGGATTATAAATGTCTAATATTTTCTCTTTTCTGTTCAGAGCGGACACACTCGAGATAAAGCAGCTGAAGTCATGTTAATGCCTCAGACAAACAAAAGTGTCTGCGCAGCGTTAAAGCTCAGAGAGGAGCATAAAACCCTACTCAGGTCCAGACGCGAGTCAGACGCTGTCCTTTTGATTAAGCCACTGGTGGGGCGTGTAATTTCCTTGGGAAGCACGACCACAATTCCCAAAACAAAACCCCACTAACCGCTCCATGCAACGGGAATATCCAGGCAACTTTGGGCAAAATAATGGAAACACAAAAGAAACTTCAGAGGCGGAAAGCGCATCGGAGCACAGCTGTTTTTCTTACATTTTAATGACAGCAGACAAACATCATCGCATGAGTAATGGTTATCAAAGAATAACAGCTCTGGACTGGCCGTTATTGAACGCTTCCAGATGAAGCGCCCTCAGTTCTCTTGTTTTCCAGCACAAATATCTAAACACTCTTACATCAATATACATTTACTGGAGAAGCACAAATGACTGAAGAGATTAAAATTGATCAAAATGAAGCTTGAAAAACAAGAACAAATATGTGACCCTGGAGCACAAAACCAGTCATAAGTCACGGGTATATCTGTGGCAATAGCCAACAATACATTGTATGGGTCAAAATTATCCATTTTTCTTTTATGCCAAAAATCATTAGGATATTAAGATCATGTTCCATGAAGATATTTAGTAAATTTCCTTCTGTAAATATATCAGAAATGTATTATTAGTAGTAATATGCATTGCTAAGGACTTCATTTGGACAACTTTAAAGGAGATTTTCTCAATATTTAGACTTTTTTGCACCCTCAGATTCCAGATTTTCAAATATTGTCCTAACAAACCACACATCAATGGAAATCTTATTCATCTCAATTTCAAAAAATTGACTGGTTTTGTGGTCCAGGGTCACAAATCTCCCATTGGGGTCAGAAAAACAATCTTATTTTCCCTTTGAATTAAGTAGATTTTTCTTGCCCCACTGACATGTTTTCACTTAATTTTGATGATTTTTTCAGTCGTTTTGCTTCTCAAGTATATGCATCTTGAATTAAGAATGTTTAGATATTAAAATACTAAGCAAGTTTTGTGTTTGTGTGTCATTTACTCTGTGTATAAGAGCGTAAGTGGCGCATCAATCGAGCCCATATGCCACGAGTCGAGACAATAGAGGCATTCCTCGTATCCTCGAATGATGAAAGAGCGAATTAACGCAAACCATGCTTCTACACGCATACAAACCCCGGCTCACAGGGCTTTAGATGTCATGTTTTGGAAAGTCTTTCAGGAGACAAGACGTTTGTCTGGCGGGGCGGCCCGGAGTTATTTATATAGCATGCAGTGGATCATTTCCATCGGAGCAAAGCCGAAGAATTTCAGTAGATAATCCACAATTATATACAACCTCGGAGCGCTGTCAGAGCGCGGTATAAATCCCGGCTATTACCCTTGTGACGGGCCAAGGCCGGCGCGTCGAGATAAATCTGCTCTCGTCCCTGCGGTTAATGGTGGTTTCGCAGCGTTTGCTACCTGAGGTTAGCTGTGTGTTTGCTGTGTGAGGAGAATCATGTGCTGTCGTAGAGTAGATGGTCTGTTTGAACATCTTCAGTCTGTTATCGTTTATGGACGATTTGTTACACGCACACTGAAGACGCGAGTTTTGAAGCAGTTTCTTTGAAAATGCATGTTTCTAGACGAGACGTTTTTGGGTGTAGAACAAAGTATCGTCAACTTATGTTTACCACAGGCTTTATTTTACTAATTAGTCTTGATGTCATCGCTGCACCACTCTATTGAAAAAGAACCACTGGAGGGCGGGGCTTGGTTCTGTGCAGCGGTTGCTGATTGGATGGAGGCGGAGCTGAATGTGAGCCTGCAGTGGATTGTGAGAAAGGGGCGGGGTTTAATCGCACTAAATGATTGGAGAATCCTGCATACTGACGTTTGATTGGAGGATCCAGTTATGACAATTTGATTAAACATTACGAGCTCAGAATTATAATTTTTTTTAAATGAAACATATTATTGTTAACTAAAAGCAAACGTTTTTGTTACGTGAAAAATAAATGCTAACTGATAAATATGATATATGTGTGTGTGTGTATATATATATATATATATGTATATGTAATACAATTTATTTATATATAAAAATAGTATTAAATTTAATATATAATTATATAATATATTTAATACATAATTACATAATTAAATTATATATATATATATATATATACATAGAATATATTTAATATATAATTATATAATTAAATATAATATTATATATATAATTAATAACATTTGTCCTTTAGTTTACCTTGAAGTACGAAAATAACAAAAACTAAATAAACTACAACTAATAAATACAAATTAATTAAAAAAAATTTTTAAAACAGAAACTAATAAAAATGACAAAAACACAAGTTTACTAAATCTTAAATAAAATTACAGTAAAAAAATGTAATTAAGAATATTAACAAAAACTATAATAGTATATCAATATGCGCGTAGATGAATTATTCACAATAAGATGCTTTTTTTTTTAAATGCCGAATTTCCATTTCATGCCGACTTAAAGAAATAGTGAATGTTTTGTCTTTGTGCAATCAGTTTTACAAGTAATTATTATTGATGTAGAGTTCATGTAAAGATGAATTGTTATTCCAGAGAACGAAGTACCAGGAGTGTTGTGATTTATATAAAAACATAGCTTTATAAAAATGCATATTATAGCCCAGATCAATGATAAACACATGCAGGTATTTACTAGATTCATTAATGCTAAACATATCCATACATACGCGTTCATGTTCGAGTCGAGTTGCCAAGTGATTTCTGCTGCTCTTTGAGTGTGTGTGAACGCAGTTGTTTGGCAGCACAACAAAGACTCTGTGGAGCACAAACAACACAAACTCCAGCATCCGGCATCTGCTCCTGCTTCAGAGTGTGTGACGGTCTGAGGATTCACACGTGTGTGACGCTCTGATATCTGTGGCGTCTGACGTCACTGAGATATCAAACTCTCTGTCATGCTCGGAAATCATTGAGAAAACTCACACACCAGTTCTCATGTTTGACACAGAACAACCTGCCCTGTAATCAAAAGCATTCTTCCCTCGCCCCGTTTGATTGCGCTCCAAACGCGTCTCCAGCGTCGCTCTTTGATAGTCATCTGTTTGAGATGAGACTCACACACACCTCTTGCTCATGTTTCTCGTTTAACTCGTTTATGGATGTGCTGGTAATCCGATACGCAGAACTCACCTGCGCTTCATTAATGCAAAGCCCATTACTTCATATCCTGTCTAATCTCACACTACCGTGCTGCTCATGCCTCTCCTGCTGTATGGAGTGTGTATGCACACTATGTAGTGCACTTGACTCGCCCTTGCATTTCCACTGCGATGCAACATGATGTTTAGCGTCTCTGTTTGGTGTGTGTGAAGAGATTTCTGACTCTAACTCACCGCGGATTGAAATCTACAGACGTTAATGGATTCAGTTTCTGCTCATCTGAGAGAAATCAGTTGTGAAGTTAAAGGGATAGTTTGCTTGTCCATCCCTCCATTCATCCATCTCTTCATCCATCCCTCTATCCCTCCATTCATCCATACCTCCATCCATCTCTCCATCCTTCCATCCATCCCTTTATCCGTCCATTTCTCCATCCCTCTATCCCTCCATTCATCCATCTCTCCATCCATCCCTCTATCCCTCCATCCATCCCTCTATCCTTCCATTCATCCATCATCTCTCTATCCCTCCATCCATCCATCTCTCCATCCATCCCTCTATCCCTCCATTCATCCATCATCCATCCATCTCTCTATCCCTCCATCCATCCCTCTATCCTTCCATTCATCCATCATCCATCCATCCCTCCATCTATCCATTCATCCCTCTATCCCTCCATTCATCCATCATCCATCCATCTCTCTATCCCTCCATCCATCCCTCTATCCTTCCATTCATCCATCATCCATCCATCCCTCCTTCTCTCCATCTCTCCATTCATCTCTCTATCCCTCCATTCATCCATCATCTCTCTATCCCTCCATCCATCCCTCTATCCCTCCATTCATCCATCATCCATCCATCTCTCTATCCCTCCATCCATCCCTCTATCCTTCCATTCATCCATCATCCATCCATCCCTTTATCTCTCCATCCATCCCTCTATCCCTCCATTCATCCATACCTCCATCCATCCCTCCATCTCTCCATCCTTCCATCCATCCCTCTATCCCTCCATTCATCCATCCATTTCTCCATTCCTCTATCCCTCCATCCATCTCTCCATTCATTCCTCCATCCTTCCATCCATCCCTCCATTCATCCACCCCTCCATCCATCCCTTTATCCCTCCATTCATCCATCTCTCCATCCATCTCTCTATCCCTCCATCCATCCATCCATCTCTCCATCCATCCCTCTATCCTTCCATCCATCCTTCCATCCATCCCTTTATCTCTCCATCCATATCTCTATCCCTCCATCCATCCCTCCATTCATCCATACCTCCATCCATCCCTCCATCCATCCATTCTTCCATTCATCATCCCTCCATCTATCCATCCATTTATCCATACATCCATCCATCTCTCTATCCCTCCATTCATCCCTCCATTCATCCATACCTCCATCCATCCCTCCATCCATCCATTCTTCCATTCATCATCCCTCCATCTATCCATCCATTTATCCATACATCCATCCATCTCTCTATCCCTCCATTCATCCATCCATACCTCCATCCATCTCTGCATCTATCCATCTCTCCATCCCTCTATCCATTCATCCCTCCCTCCATCCATCTCTCTATCCCTCTATCCCTCCATCCATCCATCCATCTCTCCTTCCATCCCTCCATTCATCCATCCATCTCTCTATCCATCCTCCATCCATCCCACCATCTATCCCTCCATTCATCCATCCATACCTCCATCCATCTCTCCATCCCTCTATCTATCCATTCATCCATCCCTCCATCCATCTCTCTATCCCTCCATCCATCCATCTCTCCTTCCATCCCTCCATTCATCCATCCATCTCTCTATCCATCCTCCATCTATCCATTCATTCATCCATCCATACCACCATCCATCCCTCCATCTCTGCATTTATCCATCCATCTCTCCATGTATCTATCCATCCATCCATCCCTCCATCCATCCATCCAACGTGATTTTCAGCATCTTTATTTGGTGTGTGAAGCTTTCTGGAGATTTCTGACTCAAACTCACCACAGATTGAAATCTACAGACGCTAATAGATCAAGTGCAATTAAATAAATATTGAAAGAAGACCTGCTATGGAAGCAAATGCCTGTAGTGTCTTGCCATATGAATTTATTTACAAGATGATAACTGGATGCCACTCATATCTCATGTGATGTGTGACGTGTGTGTGTGTGTGTGTCTTTAGCCGGTCGTATGCAGTGAATAACGCAGTTATTGAATAAGTTGAATAAAGCTCAGTATTTCTGAAGCTTGATGTGTTTTTCCTGCAGCGTGTGTGAAGGAGGTTCAGCAGGTGTGTGAGAACTCGTCTGAGGAACATCTGCAACCCTTCAAAGACAAGATGGAGAGCTTCATCAGCACCGGTGAGTCACAGAAACATCTTTATCGTGCCTTAATTCTGTCCGTGCATCATAACTTCAGCTGCTGCAGAAATGAAGCGTGTGGAGGAAGGGCTGGGCGTTGACACAAACTTCACCATTTGATTCGACTTCGATTCACAAGCTTGGGATTCAGTTCTGACTTTGATTCAGTTCGATTCGATATCAACTCATGTCCGATTTAGTACATGTCAATTCTTCAACATTCCTTCTGATGTTCATTCATGTTTATTTGCTGCTGTAACTAGTAGTGAAGAAGAAGAGATGATCGGCTCATTAAAGAGACAAACACATTTATTATCATAAAACTGACAGAACTGGAAAGCTGAGACTTATCGAGCTTATCGTGATTATTGGATGGCAGGAGCTGCAAATAATGTTTAGTGAAGTTTTGATCACACATCAACTCAATCAATCTTGGGATTTCAGAATCAATATCGGTTGATCAAAATGAGAATCCGTTAAAATCGATCAATCGAAGCCAGCCTTAGACTGAACACATCCAGATGATGTCCTTCGTCTCTGCTGGGACCGGATGGGGATCAGGTAATGTGCTGCATGAACTCAGGGTCGCAGGAGGACTTTGACTCATAAAGGGATCGATCAGGGATCACCAGAGCTAAAGGAGATCAAACAGGATTGAACTGAGTTTCTGCTCATCAACAACTGGGAGAAATCAGTCAGCTGATCAGTTGTGAAGTTGAAAGGATAGTTTGCTTGTCCCTCCATACATCCATCCATCCATCATCCATCTCTCCATCTATCCCTCCCTCCATTTATCCCTCTATCCCTCCATCTCTCCATCCATCCATCCCTCTATCCCTCCATCATCCTTCCCTCCATCTCTCCATCCATCCATCTATCCCTCCATCATCCTTCCCTCCATCTCTCCATCCATCCCTCTATCCCTCCATCATCCTTCCCTCTATCCATCCCTCTATCCCTCCATCTCTCCATCCATCCTTCTGTCCCTCCATCTATCCATCCATCCATCCCTCTATCCCTCCATCATCCTTCCCTCTATCCATCCCTCTATCCCTCCCTCCATCTCTCATCCATCCCTCTATCACTCCATCCATCCCTCTATCCCTCCATCTCTCCATCCCTCCCTCTGTCCCTCCATCTATCCATCTCTCCATCCATCCATCCCTCTATGCCTCCATCATCCTTCCCTCTATCCCTCCCTCCATCTATCCCTCTATCCCTCCATCTCTCCATCCATCCCTCTATCCCTCCATCATCCTTCCCTCCACCTCTCCCTCTATCCAACCCTCTACCCCTCCCTCCATCCATCCCTCTATCCCTCCATCCATCCATCCCTCTATCCCTTCATCAACCTTCCCTCTATCCATCCCTCTACCCCTCCCTCCATCTCTCATCCATCCCTCTATCCCTCCATCATCCTTCCCTCCATCTCTCCCTCTATCCATCCCTCTACTCCTCCCTCCATCTACCCCTCCCTCCATTCATCTCTCTATCCCTCAATCTCTCCATCCATCCCTCTATCCCTCCACTGTCCTTCCCTCTATCCATCCCTCTACCCCTCCCTCCATCCATCCATTCCTCTATCCATCCATCTCTCCATCATTCCTCTGTCCCTCCCTCCATCTATCCATCCATCCATCCATCCATCTCTCCATCCCTCCATCTCGCCATCCATCCCTTTGTCCATCCCTCTATCCCTCCACCGTCCTTCCCTCTATCCATCCCTCTACCCCTCCCTCCATCCATCCATTCCTCTATCCATCCATCTCTCCATCATTCCTCTGTCCCTCCCTCCATCTATCCATCCATCCATCCATCCCTCTATCCATCCATCTCTCCATCCCTCCATCTCGCCATCCATCCCTCTGTCCCTCCATCCATCCATCCCTCTATCCCTCCATCATCCTTCCCTCCACCTCTCCCTCTATCCATCCCTCTACCCCTCCCTCCATCTATCCATCCATCCATCCATCTCTCCATCCCTCCATCTCCATCCATCCATCCCTCCATCCATTCATTCTCACTGTGGGTGAACCTCATGAAAACCTCTCCAGCTCATATTTCACCACAAAATCAAAAGAAATAAGTATATTATTATAAGTACAAATTAATACTGGTAGTGCTTATTAGTAAAATTAAGCATATTTTTAGGACAAAAAGACTTTGACATGCACTGACATTTCCTTCCTAAGCACCTTTTCCTTTCAAATTCATGTTACTGTAACATGTCTGGACTTTTATTTTTGTCGTTATTTTTAATGGTGATTCTCACTAGAGGCTCATTTCCTTAATGTAGTCATTTTGTACTGATTATCAATTTATTTTTTTAATTTTTTTTGCAATTTATACTTTGTCATTTTGATGGCACTGATGTGTTATGTTTTTATTTTTTAATAATATATATACATATATGCACTTTTTCTTTAGGGTGATATATGAGCTGGACATGTTTGTGACAGATCCAGATGCTTTCTCTCTTTATGTTGTTCTTCTCTAGAGTTTGATTTGATCTGGTGTCGAGTTGCTCTTCTAATTCTTCATCTCACACTCAGTGTGTTCAAGCGTCCAGTTGTGTTTGTGACCGCAGAGATTCACTGGGCGAGAAACCGCTGTCGATTGATGTCCGTTTGATTTCATTATACGTGTGGTTTAAAGCGAGGCATCCGTGAGACGTGTTACTTCATAATGAACCCTGAGTCTGAGGGTCTTTATGGAGAGCGCAGCGGCCGCTCAGAGTCGCTTTTAAAGCCTGAATTTATTGTCCTTCTCAGCGTGCAGGTCCCATAACTTTCTAGTTAGCCACTACTGGTTTCATGTTTACAGACGGAGCTGAGGAGAAAATTCACACATCCCTCTCCACGGTGCGCACAAACACACACATATACAGCGGAGGGAGACCGCAGGCGCCAGTCCACCCCTGCTGAGACCAACGCCATTGGTCACGGCTCACCCCGCGCGGCCCGTTACAAACAGCCTTCATTAGCCTGAGACAATCAGCCACACACACACACACACACCCGCGCGCGCTGGGGAGAACAGAAAGCGCTGTTCACACTCTCCCCCACCAGAAGACCCCCAAACTCGCCTTTGAACAATGTTTCGGAGACTTCCCCCTCTTAAATCAGGGAGTGGGAAAGGTCCCCCCCATCATAGTAAAAAAAAGGGATGAATCTGGAAAATGCAGTAAATCTGAGATCATAGGCGCGCTCTGGCCTGAGATAAATTCTTGCACCTCGGCCCGGCCGCCGCACACATCTGCCTTGCATTTAGACACTTTTACATGGAGCAGCTCCACAGGAGCCACTAGTGCACACACACACACACACACACAGACGCCTGGTGCGAAACGTATGCGACACACTCCATAAGAGGAAAACACATCAACACAAACGCTTTAACATCTCTGTTGTTTCTCCTAGATCAGGGCTTTTCAAACTTTTAGATGCCAAATGTGAACATCCTCGTGTGCGGGACCCCATCCTGAAATCTAACAGACATCTTCTGATTAACACACAAAAACATTAATATTATATATCTAACGTTAGTTTCTATTAAGTTACTTTATTATATATCTTTTCTACTCACTATAAGAATGTACTGTTAATTGCATCATTTATTTGTATATTTAAATCCAATTTTTATTCATTTATATTAATCGTTAATACATTTTTTATTTTAATCACATTTTTATTCATTTATTTTAATCTAATTTATTTATTTTTATTTTATTGTTTTACATTTTATTATATGTTAATTTAACATTTAATCACTTATGTATTTATTTATTTGAATCTTATTTATGTACTTAATTTAATATATATATGGTTTTTCTTATGATTTAAGCTTATTTATTCATTCTTTTATTATTATTTTTTTTTATTTTATTTTTTTTTTATTATATTCACAGTTTTACTCTATGCTTTTCCACATATATTTATTTTAATCTCATTTATTTATTTATTTTAATGTAATTCATTTATTTACTTAATTTTATACTTATTTTTCTCTATACTTTTAAGCAAATTTATAAATAAGAAATCAAGCAAATGTATTTATTTACTTATTTGATTATTTATTTTTGTGCATGTTTTATATGTTAATTTAACATTTAATCACTTATTTATTTATTTTAATCTTATTTATTTATTAACATTTTTTCATGTTTTTTTGCAAAATTTAGCATTTTAATCAACAGTAAATTTTTTGTTAACCTTTATGTTTTGGAGTATCACAATAATATCGTATCGTGTCTAACATTAGTTTCTTTATTATACTTTATTAAGTTACTTTATTATATATCTTTTCTACTCACTATAAGGATGTACTGTTAATTGCATCATTTATTTGTATATTTAAATCCAATTTTTATTCATTTATATTAATCGTTAATAAATGTTTTTATTTTAATCACATTTTTATTTATTTATTTTTATTTTATTGTTTTACATGTTAATTTAACATTTAATCACTTATGTATTTATTTATTTTAATCTAAATTATTAATAGCGTATCATGAGTTCAGTATCGTGATATATATCGAATCGTGACATATAAGGGTATCGTTACACCCCTAATATTTAGTAATACATTATTAAAATCAAAAGTTGTAAGTAACACTTTACAATAAGGCTTCATTTTTTAACATTAGCTAAATACATTAGTTAACATGAACTAACAATGAAAATAATTCTAAAGCATTTATTAATCTGAATATTAATTATTCAGCGTTATGTTAATATTAGTCAATGCACTGTGAATGCACTTGATTTTTATCAAGTAACAAAGGCTAATAAATACTGTAAAAATATATGGTAACACTTTATTTTACAGAGTCCTTGTTACATATGCTACATGTACTTACTATAGTAATAACAGTAAATTATGCATAATTACATGCAACTAACCCTCAACCAAACCCTAATCCTACCCTAACCCTATAGTAAGTACATGCAGTTAATTAATATTACTCAGTGCTTAAATATATAATTACACTGTAACAATGACACCGTAAAATAAAGTGTAACCAAATATATTTACTCATTGTTAGTTAATGCATTAACTAATGTTAACAAATGAGACCTAATTGTAAAGTGTTACCATATTATTTAATGGACCTCTGCTTACATTACAACTAAGACTGAAGACTGAACCGTTGTATTTCTAACTAATGTAAACAAAGATTAATAAATGCTGTAACAAATTTGGGTAACACTTTATTTTACAGTGTCTGTTACATGTAGTTACTATAGTAATTACTATAAATTGTGCATAATTACAGGCAACTAACCCTAACCACACCCCAATGCTAACCTTAACCCTATAGTAAGTGCATGTAGTTAATTATTATTACTCAGTGCTTAAATGCGTAATTACAGTGTAACAAGGACGCATTAAAATAAAGTGTTACCCAAATGAGTTACTAATGGGATCTTATTGTAAAGAGTTACTGATTCAGTGTCCGTTTTTATTTCAGAACTTAAATCAAAGCCTTTGATGAGAAATGTTTGGCTTCATATTGAGATTTTTAATCGCAGACTTTCTGTATCTTGGCAATTGAGTTTGAGACGTTGTTGAGATGTCTTCTGAAATGATTATGCTGTTTTTCTCAGTTTGATCTCATTGCTGTCCAGAATGAATAATTGAGAAATTAAAGATCTCATCTGTTTTCGTTCCTGCAGGCACATGCTGATGATTATGGAAGCTTGTTTCTGCCATGGAATAAAAATTAAAAAAGATAATTGTGACAGTGGGCAATTCTTGCAACTGTCATTTTACACCGATCAGGCATAACATTATGACCAGGTGAAGTGAATAACACTGATTATCTCTTCATCACCTGTTAGTGGGTGGGATATATTAGGCAGCAAGTGAACATTTTGCCCTCAAAGTTGATGTGTTAGAAGCAGGAAAAATGGGCAAGCGTAAGGATTTGAGCGAGTTTGACAAGGGCCAAATTGTGATGGCTAGACGACTGGGTCAGAGCATCTCCAAAACTGCAGCTCTTGTGGGGTGTTCCCGGTCTGCAGTGGTCAGTATCTATCAAAAGTGCTCCAAGGAAGGAACAGTGGTGAACCGGTGACAGGGTCATGGGCGGCCAAGGCTCAATGATGCACGTGGGGAGCGAAGGCTGGCCTGTGTGGTCCGATCAAACAGACGAGCTACTGGAGCTCAAATTGCTCAAGAAGTTAATGCTGGTTCTGATAGAAAGGTGTCAGAATACACAGTGCATCGCAGTTTGTTGTGTATGGGGCGGCATAGCCGCAGACCAGTCAGGGTGCCCATGCTGACCCCTGTCCACCGCCGAAAGGACCAACAGTGGCACGTGAGCATCAGAACTGGACCACGGAGCAATGGAAGAAGGTGGCCTGGTCTGATGAATCACGTTTTCTTTTACATCACGTGGATGGCCGGCTGCGTGTGCGTGGCTTACCTGGGGAACACATGGCCCCAGGATGCACTATGGGAAGAAGGCAAGCCGGCGGAGGCAGTGTGATGCTTTGGGCAATGTTCTGCTGGGAAACCTTGGGTCCTGCCATCCATGTGGATGTTACTTTGACACGTACCACCTACCTAAGCATTGTTGCAGACCATGTACACCCTTTCATGGAAACGGTATTCCCTGGTGGCTGTGGCTCTTTCAGCAGGATAATGCTCCTGCCACAAAGCACAAATGGTTCAGGAATGGTTTGAGGAGCACAACGAGTTTGAGGTGTTGACTTGGCCTCCAAATTCCCCAGATCTCAATCCAATCGAGCATCTGTGGGATGTGCTGAACAAACAAGTCTGATCCATGGAGGCCCCACCTCGCAACTTACAGGACTTAAAGAATCTGCTGCTAACATCTTGGTGCCAGATACCACAGCACACCTTCAGGGGTCTATGGAGTCCATGCCTCGACGGGTCAGCAAAAGGGGGACCAACACAATATTAGGACATAATGTTATGCCTGATCGGTGTATATCTCACAATTCTGATTATTTTTCAAGTCCAGATTTTGATATAAAGTCGCACATGTTTCATGTTTTTATTCAGTGGAGGAAATAAGCTTCCATGGGTGGTGATGTCTCTTTTCTCAGTGTGTTGTGTTGTTTCGTCTGCAGCACAATCAGAGTACGCGTCTGAAGACGAGCGGCTGCGGGCGGCACAGAACAGGTAGGAAACACCTTCAGTACAGCTGAGGATGTGAGAGAGATTGATGTGGAGTGAGCGAGTAGATAACAGTCACACCTGCCGTTTGTTGAGCGATTAGTGTCAACTAGTGATCATTTTGTTAACAAAATCTTGTAAAACCTTTTTTTCCATGACTAAGATGAGACGATGACGAGATGACACCAACGTCATTAAACAATAACTGTGACTATCAACATGCAATGTTGTTTACAAAAACTAAAATGTAGTTAAAAAAATAGAAATTCTTGACAAAAATTACTTTTTTTTTTGTCGAATAAAAGAGGAGACAAAACATTACAGACAGTTTTTAGACTTTAAATCCCCCAGTCAGAGCTTTTCTGTTAAAAGAACTGTAATAAATAACTGTAATAAAAACGAAATAACTGTAATAAATCTAAACATGAATCTCGACTATATTTGCGGTTGTGGATGCTGAATAAATGGAGTTACGCAACCTCTGTGTGACAATACACAGTCTATTTTGCTGTTGTTTTAATAGAAAACAAACATTAGTGTAATTGGGAATTATTGGATTATTTGTTTGTTGTTCTACCAGTATATGAAAAATAGCCTATAATAAATCAGGAAACTAGATGAGGTATAATAAACAATGCGTATGGGTCGACATTCTCTTGACTTGTGCTTATAGGTGAAAATGCAATAATTCTAATGAAATGTAAAAATAAATTTATATTTATTACAATTGATTAGAATTTTGAGCAAAATAATGGGGATTATCAATTTAACCTCCTTAGCTCTGGTACTATTTTTGGGGATTTCCGCCTGGATTTGTCCGACCCAAATTGAAAAGCTTCCCATACCCACATACAGTGGTCTAAATACACAATTTTGGTGTCATTTTACAGGAAACCCTTTGAAGTTACATAAAACACTGCTAAAAGTGATAAACATTTGAGTATATGTTGTCTGAGCTGTAATAACCCCCCACCCCCCCCCCCCCCCAAAAAAAAGAGGCGCTTTAAATTCATTTTAAATTTGCTTTAAATTCATTGTTGAAAGTATATATCTCAGGCCCTGTGTGCTCTAGCACCCTGCAGACAGTTTTGGCTGTTTCCACTAGATGGCAGCAAATACTGGAAAAAAGAATTTTGTCTGTATCATGAAAGCAAGATTTATTCAAATGGATCTGAAGGGAGGAATATTACCTTTTTTTATGTAATTTCCACCTACCCAAATCTCTCCAATATACAAGTCTCCCCATATACAGTGGTGTAAATGCAACATCCCAGTGTCACACAATTCTTTTTTCCAATGTTTGGTGCCATCTAGTGGAAACAGCCAAAACTGTCTGCAGGGTGCTAGAGCACACAGGGCCTGAGATATACGCTTTCAACAATGAATTTATAACATGTTTATCACTTTTAGCAGTGTTTTATGTAACTTCAAAGGGTTTCCTGTAAAAACCACTGTATGTGGGTATGGGAAGCTTTTCAATTTGGGTCGGACAAATCCAGGCAGAAATGGTCCCAGAGTAATTTTGGTCCTTGGAGTTTAAGAGGTTAACCGTTATGCAAGATTTCATTAACTAAAATTAGACTAAACAAAAACAGAACGAGGTTGATTAAATATGATAAAAACTAAAAAGTACATTTGACACAGGACTAAATTAAAAATAGCTGTCAAAATGAACATTAGTGTGCTGCCTACATAGATGGCATCATGACTAAGGTGACCTTGTGATTTGGAGCGCTCTACCTTTTCAGCAAAATAGATAATCGACTCACGCTATTGATTCCATAGAGACACGATTCTGTAATAAGAATAAACAACACAGAATATTGGGTCCATTTTTTATGAGACTGTATTGTTTCATTTGAGATGTTTCTGTATTGAATTAAATGTACACTACATGATTATTTAAATGTCTCTTCTGCTGATCAAGGATGAATTTGTCTGATCAAAATACAGTAAAAACAGTGAAATATTACTCCAGTGTAAATCATCTGTTCTCTATGTGAATATATAGTAAAGTGTAATTTATTCCTGTGATCAAAGCTGAATTTATCATCATTACTCCAGTCTTCAGTGTCACATGATCCTTCACAAATCATTCTCATATGATGATCTGATGCTCAACAAACATTTATGATTATTATCAGTGTTGGAAACTGATACATTTATTTCTCAGGATTCTTTGATGAATAGAATGTTCTAAAATAACAGAATTTATTTCAATCTTTTGTAACATTATAAATGTCACTTTTGATCAATTTAACGCGTCCTTGAACCCGAACTCTTGAATGACAATTCTCTCACTTCATCCGCCAATTTGGATGGATTTTTAGTTCTTGTTGCTGATGCATTGTGGGATTGTTTGCTCTGTGAAGCAGCAGGTGTGTTTTTGACAGGGATGGAAAGAGGGTTGAGTTTGGTGTTGTTTCTGGAGGAGCGTCCGTGTTATCGTGTGGCCTTATCGTGTGTATTTGAGTGTGTCAGACTCCCAACAGGAATACTGCAAACTGTTTGCGCTGATTTATGTGCAAGCGCTTGACTGCCAGATGCTGCACGACGGAAAATATCTGGAACTTTTCATAGAGGGGGAAAAGGACAAACAAAGCATATTGATTATTTTTCCTTGTTTAGATTTGAGAGTTTTTTTGTAACCTGAAACAAAACAAAGCAAAATGAAATAAATAAGACGCAGAACATGCACAGACAGAATAAAGAAATGACTTCCAGCTAACAGGGAACGTTCTCAGAACAAGAAGTTATGGACAAATGTTCTTCCAGTAACGTTAATAGAACGTTCATTTAAAGTATCTGGTTCTCAAAACGTGTTTTTCTGATATGTTTCAGTTGGATGTTTGTCTAATGTTTTTTAAATGTTACTGCTTGTTTGAAGAATGATGAAACGGAACGTTCAGAAAACATTCTAAAGTAACGTTTCCATAATGTGTGAAGAATGATGAAACGGAACGTTCAGAAAACATTCTAAAGTAACGTTTCCGTAATGTTTGAAGAATGATGAAACGGAACGTTCAGAAAACATTCTAAAGTAACGTTTCCGTAATGTGTGAAGAATGATGAAACGGAACGATCAGAAAACATTCTAAAGTAACGTTTCCATAATGTGTGAAGAATGATGAAACGGAACGATCAGAAAACATTCTAAAGTAACGTTTCCGTAATGTTTGAAGAATGATGAAACGGAACGTTCAGAAAACATTCTAAAGTAACGTTTCCGTAATGTTTGAAGAATGATGAAACGGAACGTTCAGAAAACATTCTAAAGTAACGTTTCCGTAATGTTTGAAGAATGATGAAACGGAACGTTCAGAAAACATTCTAAAGTAACGTTTCCGTAATGTTTGAAGAATGATGAAACGGAACGTTCAGAAAACATTCTAAAGTAACGTTTCCGTAATGTTTGAAGAATGATGAAACGGAACGATCAGAAAACATTCTAAAGTAACGTTCCCGTAATGTTTGAAGAATGATGAAACGGAACGTTCAGAAAACATTCTAAAGTAACGTTTCCGTAATGTTTGAAGAATGATGAAACGGAACGATCAGAAAACATTCTAAAGTAACGTTTCCGTAATGTTTGAAGAATGATGAAACGGAACGATCAGAAAACATTCTAAAGTAACGTTCCCGTAATGTTTGAAGAATGATGAAACGGAACGATCAGAAAACATTCTAAAGTAACGTTCCCGTAATGTTTGAAGAATGATGAAACGGAACGATCAGAAAACATTCTAAAGTAACGTTTCCGTAATGTTTGAAGAATGATGAAACGGAACGATCAGAAAACATTCTAAAGTAACGTTCCCGTAATGTTTGAAGAATGATGAAACGGAACGATCAGAAAACATTCTAAAGTAACGTTCCCGTAATGTTTGAAGAATGATGAAACGGAACGTTCAGAAAACATTCTAAAGTAACGTTCCCGTAATGTTTGAAGAATGATGAAACTGAACGATGAAACGATGATGAATGATGAAACGATGAAACAAGAGCGCTTGAACGTTCAGAAATAACGTTTTCACAACTTAATGGGAATGTTAGTGAAACGTATATATTATTGTTGGATGGGTATGAACTGCAGATGTCGACGTGGTGGCGTTTGAAAAAGCTCCCCGGACAGAATCCTCCACGCTTGAGTCCACGTTAATGAAGGTGTTGAATTGGCCAATATTGATCAAAAGAGCCTGGCAGCTAGAAACTCCTTTAATTTACCTTTAATTTGGTCCCAGAGAACCGCCGGGCGCTCCGATGGCTGGAGAAGCAGTAAGTGTGGCTTTCCCAAAGTTCCCATGGACACACCTCGTTAAAGTGACACGCGGGTGATGGATACGGGCCGCCTCGGGGGCTCGTCCGGGACCTGGGTGGGCGTCCACATGTGTCCCAACCCGAGGGCCGTCACCTTTACACGCTTCTCCTCTGCAGCAAACGTGGTAAACATGATCACGGCTTTGATCTTACAAGAGCCGCGGAACGAGTGCCAATGATCTACTGACTTCTGAAGCGCTGGAGACTTTATGCAGAACTCACTGGGACCCAGCGGTCGGGATGGGACGTTTGTCAGCCAGTTTCGTGTGAGATGAGGAACGCGTCTGTTATCTGCAGTTTATTTAACATTTTGACAGGCAGAAATCACTGTACGTGTCATGCATTCCTCCTTAATGCTGCGCAAATCACACAGTTCAACAGCAGAGAGCAGTTCGAGATCATGTACAGTATAAATCAGAGTGTGTGAGAGTGTGTGTGTGTGAGAGTGTGTGTGTGAGATTGTGTGTGTGTGTGTGTGAGAGTGTGTGTGTGAGATTGTGTGTGTGTGTGTGTGTGAGTGTGTGTGTGTGTGTGTGTGAGAGAGTGAGTGAGTGTGTGTGTGTGAGATTGTGTGTGTGTGTGTGTGTGTGAGTGTGTGTGTGTGTGTGAGAGAGTGAGTGAGTGTGTGTGTGTGTTTGTGAGATTGTGTGCGAGATTGTGTGTGAGAGCCAGTGTGTGTGAGAGAGTGTGTGTGAGAGCGAGTGTGTGAGAGCGAGTGTGTGAGAGCGAGTGTGTGAGAGCGAGTGTGTGAGAGAGAGTGTGTGTGAGAGTGTGTGAGAGTGTGTGTGAGAGTGTGTGTGAGAGAGTGTGTGTGTGTGAGAGATAGTGTGTGTGTGTGTGTGAGAGAGAGTGTGAGTGTGTGTGAGAGAGTGTGAGTGTGTGTGAGAGAGTGTGAGTGTGAGAGAGAGTGTGTGTGAGTGTGTGTGAGAGAGTGTGAGTGTGTGTGTGTGTGTGAGTGTGTGTGTGTGAGAGAGTGAGTGTGTGTGTGTGTGTTTGTGAGATTGTGTGTGAGAGCCAGTGTGTGAGAGAGTGTGTGTGAGAGAGTGTGTGTGAGAGTGTGTGTGTGAGAGAGAGTGTGAGTGTGTGTGTGAGTGTGTGTGAGAGAGTGTGAGTGTGAGAGAGAGTGTGTGTGTGTGTGTGAGAGAGAGAGTGTGAGTGTGTGTGTGTGAGAGAGAGTGTGTGTGTGAGAGAGAGAGTGTGTGTGTGAGAGAGAAAGTGTAAGTGTGTGAAAGAGAGTGTGTGTGTGTGTGAGAGAGAGAGTGTGTGTGTGTGTGAGAGAGAGAGAGAGTGTGTGTGTGTGAGAGAGTGTGTGTGTGTGTGAGAGAGAGAGAGTGTGAGTGTGTGTGTGTGTGTGTGTGTGTGATGGGTAGGTTTAGTGTTAGGGGAGAGAATACACAGTGTGTAATGGAGAGTTTTCATGTGATCTTCTTCTGTAATATATTCGTCTAGTAACTGAATGTTTTAGTGGCGACCGGCACTGATACACACCTGACGACCTGACGTGTCCGTGTTTAACGCTCCATTGAGTTTCTCCTCGGTTCATGTCATGCGTGATCCGTCACACGGGTGTCGTTAATCTCACGGTTCCTCTTGATTTGCGGCTGCTGGACGTGATTCTCTGCCACTAATGGCACTTTGTGTTTGGGTTTCCTTTCATGCCGTCTCACCCGTAATGGGACTCAATCTTGTCATCACACGTCACCGCAGCCGCGGCTGTTCTCACACACTCCTGCTCTGGGCTCAAACTAAAGCATAGTATAGACTTATAGATTTATATTTCTCTTCTGAGAACAGGTATCACGTCTCTCTCTGATCTTTCTTCTAGTTTCCAGGACATAGTGACGTACTTCGGGCTCAAACCCAAGTCTGGCGAGAAGGACGTCTCTCCAAACTACATCTTCATGCTCTGGTACGAGTTCTGCAACGACTTCAAGAACACCTGGAACCGCGAGAATAAAAGCATCTCCAAAGAGAGGTGAGGTTGCATTGGAGAAGCTCAGATTCACTGACGTTTAGAGCGGCAGGAAGTGCGTCCATCATGGCGGTCCTGCCGTCACGGCTCATAAAGCGGCTCAAGCGTGATGCCGGACCGCGAGCTCTTCTCTTTGATGCTCCTCATGTCTTCATGACACTCAAACGCTGCTTATTTTTATTTGTCGACACAATTCATAGAGACTCGTGTGTGTGTATATAAGTATATAAATAAATAATACATTTTTCTGTTTAATTTTACATAATTTTATTTTGTTTATATTTATTTTATCTTATTTTATTTTCACACATTATTCTAATTGTATATTTATTTATTCTAATTATATTATTATTCTCAGCTGAGATATATATATATATATATATATATATATATATACATGTATAATTTATTTTTATTTTATCTTATTTTTCAGTTTTAACCACTGTAATTTATAATTTTATATATTTTATTCTAATTATTATATTGTTATAATATTATTATTATTATTATTATTATTATTGTTCTCAGCTGATATATATGTCTTCATTTATATATATATATATATAATTTTGACTTAATTAATTTTTTTTAGTTTTCAGTTTAATTTTACATAATTTTATTTTATTTATATTTATTTTATTCTAATTATTTTATTGTTTATTTTATCTTATTTTTTCGGTTTTAACCACTGTAATTTATCATTTTAGATCATTTTATTTATCTCATTTTTTCATACATTACTCTAATTAGATGTTTATTTAATCTAATTATTATTATATTATTATTATTATTATTATTATTATTGTTCTCAGCTGATATGTCTTCATTTATTTATATATATATATATATATATATAATTTAGAATTTTTTTTTGTTTTCAGTTATATTTGTTTTATTCTAATTATTATTTTATTGTTCTCAGCTGATATATAGTTTTATCTTAATATATATATATATATATAATATATGTCTAGTAATTGAATGATATTTTTGCTTTCAGATCCCTCATTTCACCAGATATTATTGATGTTAGATTTATTGAATTATGCTTACATCAGGTTTAATTTCCTAGCTCTGTTTACATCCAGCTATTTTTATGTGCATTTTGGGATATTGCATAAAAACGCTGGATGGAAATGCCGAGATGAGCATTAATTCTAAAAATGCACATTCATTTCTTTTTGTAATTTTCTATATGAAATGCACATAAACTAAGATGGAAACACATTTACTGAATAAATCCCTCCAAACCTCAGGTGGCTTTGCCTCAGCAGAGGCTGTGATTGGATAACTGGCCTAACCAGCGGACCAATCACATCACAGCGATTTTAATTCATATCTGATGAAGTTTGCGTCATTGATTCTGTTTATTACAGAAGCTGCTCTGAAACAATCACTATAGAAATCATTGCTCTTGTTTTTCAATAAAAAAAATATCTGAACATTTACTTGAGAAGCAAAAAAGATGCATTTTTATATCAAAAGTTTATTTCTGTTACTCCAAATGGTGTTTTCTTGTTTTAAGCATAAATCTAATCTTTAAAACAACGCATATAAAAGGAATAATCGCCTCAGAATGAACGTTGTGTCTTTACTTTGACCTTCATTCACTCACATTGCAAGGGAAAAACTCTTGTGTTGATCAGAAGAAACACACACACACACACACACACACACACAGACAGACAGACTCACACACACACAGACACACACACACACACATGGGTTTGGACGTGAGAGTGAGTGGATGATGACAGAATTGTATTTTTTTGGGGTGAATTAATGCTTTAACTTTGCACTCTTTCATTTCAGACTAAAAGAAGCGCAGAAAACAGTCCAAAAAATCACAGCGGAGAAGAAAGTGGAGACGAAGAAGATCAACGAGAACAGCCTGGTGAGAACACACACACTTCTGCTCATGTGTACGGCTGACACACTCATAACAGCCTGGTGAGAACACACACACTTCTGCTCATGTGTACGGCTGACACACTCATAACAGCCTGGTGAGAACACACACACTTCTGCTCATGTGTACGGCTGACACACTCATAACAGCCTGGTGAGAACACACACACTTTCTGCTCATGTGTACGGCTGACACACTCATAACACATTGTTCATTCATAAGCTCAATAATGAGATATTCTATTGTGTGTGTTCAGACTAAAGTAAATCCAACACCAGCAGAAAGATCATCTGATTCTGAAGGATGTGCTTTAAACTCACAAACAAGCAAAAACAAGTGAAGGAGAATCACTTACAATGATGTTCATACATAACAAGGAGTGTTTCTGAATATCTGAAACCAGAGTTAATGTGCTGAATATGAGCAGATATTACTGATGTTACGGTTATTGTGTGTGTATATGGATGTATATATATATATTTTTTTTTTAACCTCTGTAATTTATAATTTTAGATCATTTATTTTATTTTATTTATTTTTTCATTTAATTTTATTTCATAATTATAACATTCATACATTACTCTAATTAGATGTGTAATTTAATTATTATTATATTATTATTATTATTATTATTATTGTTCTCAAATGAAATAAATAAATATATATATAATTAGAATAATGTGTGAAAATAAAATAAGATAAAAAATAATATAAACAAAATAAAATGATGTAAAATTAAACTGAAAATTAAATTAAGATTATATATATATATATAATTTACATTTTCTACATTCTCACCATATATATATGTATAATCTTAATTTAATTTTCAGTTCAATTTTACATAATTTTATTTTGTTTATATTATTGTTCTCAGCTGATATATATATATAATTTTTATTTTATCTTATTTTTTCAGTTTTAACCACTGTAATTTATAATTTTAGATAATTTTATTTTATCTTATTTTTTCATACATTACTCTAATTAGATGTTTATTTAATCTAATTATTATATTGTTATATTATTATTGTTTTAAGCTGATATATATATATATATATATATAAAATTTGGTCTTAATTTACATTTTTTAGTTTTCAGTTTATTTTACATAATTTTATTTTATTCATATTTATTTTATTCTAATTGTTATATTATTGTGCTCAGCTGATATATATATATATATATTATATGTCTAGTAATTGAATGATATTTTTGCTTTCAGATCCCTCATTTCACCAGATATTATTATTGATATATCTAGATATAAGATATTATTGATGTTAGATTTATTAATTTCCACGAATGCATGAACTGATAAAACAAGCGTACACCTTGAATGCAATGCAAGTCGCTTTGGATAAAAGTGCAAATATAAATACTCTGTGAACATCTGTTTGACAGAAAGAGCGCCTGCGAAAGAAAGAAGCCGGCGTGTCGTCCAGCGTCTGACCTGAGACCTTCAGCTCACGGGACACAGATCTCAGATCAGTGCTGACAGCCTCACACACAAACGATACGGCATGAACTCTGACCTTCAGTAAGGAGAGAAAACTCTTATTAAACACATGTAACCGTGAAGCATCATCTCCTGACATCAGTGCCTCATGTTCCTCAAACACGGCCTGAGCGAGGACTTTCTGTTTTATACTAAAACATGACAAAGCACTCGCACGTCGCCCGCCTCGTTTTCCTTTTGCCAAAATCACACTTGATGACGTGTGAAGCACTTTTACACACTATGCAATATCCTGCGTTTCGTGAGCGTGCAAATCATATCCATGTACATTTGCATGGGAGAATATGATGAGAAATGAATCAGATTTGCCTCTACTGTATATTTGATGATATTTTTATGTGTAAATGAGTGAATGAGCAACTCAAAGCCCTATTTATTCACAGAACGGAGGTTTTATTAAGGAATATAATGTTAGGAGGATGTAAGGATGCAGAAATATTGTTGAGTTTATATATGGTGATTTCTATAATTTATCCAGTTATTTTATGACAAGCCTAAAATGTGTCAAAAACACGTCAAAACTCCTGGAACATTATTATTACTGTCAGATTTCTGATTTTATTGACTTTTTTTGTGGTACTTTTACATTGATTAGGTGCAATAAACTTCAACATCGAAGATTCTCAAAACTCAGATTCAAGAAAATGTGTGATTTTTTTTGCACATTATTTTCATCATGTATTTGCATTTAAAATCACATTTGACAAATGAAACGATGCTTTTCATAATCACATTTACATCTTCTGTCAGTGTGTAAAACATGCGATATTAGTTTCTAGTTTTTTGATACGTTAGACGGACATAATTGGGTTTCGGTCCATTTTAAAACCCCTGGAGAGTCTGTAGCAGGGTTTCCGCGGGTCCACAACGCAAGGCCTTAAAAATGTCTTCAATTCAATATCATGGCATTAAATCAGGGCCCTATGATTTCTGTGATCCAGAAAATGTGGACGGAATTGCAGAATCCAGTCATAAAAATGTAATTTACTGTATAATGCAGAATGACACAGAATTTGTCAAATTTTGGATGAAAAGATCAAAAGTAAAGGGCCCACTTAAAGGGCCAGTTCACCCATTAATGAGGATCCTGTGATCATTTCCTCCTAATGTCGCTCAAACCCGTCAGACTTTCCTTCCTCATATAAAGCCAAAAGTCTGATTTAAAAAGTCAGAATTATGAGATAAAAAGTCGAAATTATGACATTTTTTAATGTGTAAATGAGTGAAATTATGAAATGGACACACTAAATTGAAATTATAAATTATAACAGATAAAAGTCATAACTATGGCATCAAAAGTCAAAACTTGACATTATGACAAGTCATGTTTGGCTTTTTATCTCATAATTTACTTTTTATGCCATAATTATGACATAAAAAGCCAACATTATGACTTGTCAAAATACCTACTTTTTATTTAATAATTATGACTTCTTATTAACTTTTTAATCTCATTATGACTTAGTATGTCAATTTAGACATTTTTATCTCAGTTATGAATGTCATAATTTTAACTTTTTCATCTCATGATTGACTTTTTCTCACAAATTTGACTGTTTGACTAAATCTCATAATTATGATTATTATTTAACAATTTAGATTTTTTTTATCATAATTATGTCATAATTTCTAACTCATTATGACTTAGTATGTCAATTTTGAAATTGTTATCATTTAATTTTTTTATCTCAATTATGACGATTTTTACTTTTTCATCTCATGACTTTGTCACAAATTAGAGTCTCTTCAGAACATCTGGAATTATTATTATTATTATTAATATTAAATATCTGTCATTAGGTATGAAAATTACTTACATCTGAATTAAGCAGATTTTTATGAACACATCGGCAGATGTTTGCTCTTGTTTTAATCATAAAATCACTTTCACAAGATTTCTCAGCTCAAACTTTAAGATATTTTATGTCAAATTAATTCAAAAGTGATGGAGATCTGTTGGAAATTGTGTTCTCAAACTTTGAAGTGTCACTAACACAACGTCATAGATCATATTGACATCGATTTATTCCTTACATTTTCTTGATCTTAAACTGACCTTCATAAAACCTGTGTGTAGGAAATGTGTTGAGAACAGAGCCTGATGAAATGTTTGTCTTGTAAAAGGTTTCATTTGGAGAGTCCAGATCCTGTAATGAAGTGACCCGTACGTCTCTGCGCGGTAAACACTCATTCATGAAGCATTGAATCGTGTGTTTGTCAGAGAGAGAGAGAGAGATCAGGGCTCAAAACGTTTGACCTTTTATTAATATGATCCTCATACAAGCCATGAAGCGACTCTATCCACATCATTATACACAACATCTGTACAACGTCAACAAAATGTGTGTCTACTGTATATAATCTTTCACTGTTTTATCTGATATTATAAATAGACGAGTAGCATTCACAGCAATCCAGCAGAAACATGAAGAACAGTGTCTCGTTCTGTCACATTAAATAAAGTCGTTCCACATAGTGGAAACTATCAGTCCTTAAACGCGAGGAATGACGCTCTTCTGCATCTGTCACCATTACAACACACACTTCACAAACCACTGACACGTTCAGAGTTGATCAATAACGTGCATGAACGAAGAACCAAACATGTTTTTTCCCCAGTCTAGCCTAAATAAACTGAAAGCATGAAATGCAAAGCACGTGTTTTAGCAGAAATCCTCCGTGCATCTGTTTAATAATCATGTGTGGCACGACCCATGCACACTACTACTCAAAAGCTTAGACAGAATCTTAAAACCTGCTGATTGCTCATAAACGAGTTTTGAAGACTCGGGTGAGAATGATATTTATCATCATGCATGTCCGGGACTTTGAGGCGTGTAATGGCGACAGATGCGGCTCTTCTAGTTCCAGCACATCAAGTGTGTGTATAGTCCTTATGGAAGCACATCTATACCAACATAAACATGCTTTCAAAAACAGAATTATGACATAAAAAGTCAAAATTATGACTTCAAAAGTCTGATTAAAAAAGTCAGAATTATGAGAAAAATAAAAAGTCGAAATTATGACTTTGTGTAAAGTGACGTGTAAATGAGTGAAGTTATGAAATGGACACACTAAATTGAAATTATAACAGTTAAAAGTCATATTTTGACATAAAAAGGGCATAATTATGACTTAGTCATAAGTTTGACTTTTTATCTCATAATTTACTTTTTATGCCACAAGTATGACATAAAAAGCCAACATTATGACTTGTTGTAAATCTACTTTTTATTTAACAAAACACTTTTTAATCTCATTATGACTTAGTATGTCAATTTAGACATTTTAATCTGTTATGAATGTCATAATTTTAATTTTTTCATCTCATAATTGACTTAGTATGTCACAAATTTGATTTTCTGTCATTTTTAAATCTCATAATTTTGACTGACAATTTTGACTTTTTATCTCATAATTATGACATAATTTTAACTTTTTCATCTAAATTTTATATCTCATAATTACAACAGTATGTCAATTTCGACTTTTTAAATATAATTAATACTTTCAGTCACAATTTCGACTTTTTATGTCATAATTATGACTCATAATTTAAATGTTTTCATCTCATGATTGACTTTGTATGTCAATTTTGAAATTGTTATAATTTCATTTTTTAAATCTCAGTTATGACAATTTTTACTTTTGTCATCTCATAATTTTTTTCTCATACTTAAGACTTATAATTTAAACTTTTTCATCTCAATTTCAATTTTCTATCTTATAATTACAACAGTATGTCAATTTTGACTGTTTAAATATAATTATGACTTTCTATGTCACAATTTCGACTTTTTGTCTCATAATTATGACTCATAATTTTAACTTTTTCATCTCAATTTTGATTTTCTATCTCAATTATGACTGTCACAATTTCGACTTTCTGTCATAATTTCAACTTTTTATCTCATAATTATAACAGTATGTCAATTTTCGACTTTTTAAATATTATAATCATGACTTTGTCACAATTCGGACTTTCTATGTCATAATTTTGCCGTTTTAAATGTCATAAGCATGTGTTTTGATGTGATAATCGGTGTGTATTTCCCACATGTGTAGTTGTTCTTCAGTGGCGTGTGCTTCCACAGGCTCTGGCGTGTTCTTACTGCAGTGATCCGGATCCACGGCGCTCAGTCCAGCTCGATGGAGATGCAGCGGCACTGCTTGACCCGCTGCACGCGTTTCTTCCGGGTGGGCGGCTGCTGGTCGGGGCAGTTGAGGGTGAAGGTCATGGTGGTGAAGCGCTTGGGTTTGCAGAAGGAGCAGGACTGAAAGGCTCCCTCCTCCCGGCGCACGTGCCTCGGGATGTAGAAGGAGTTGCACTGCCCGTAGCAGAAGCGGTTGATGATGGTCCGGCTGACGCAGCCCTCCTCGTGGATGGTCTGTTTGAGCGGCTGCGTCTTACACCAGTCCCGCTTCAGGTAGCGGCGCTCGGTGACGTGCAGCGCCTCCTGGCTGGACTCCAGAACCTCCTCCGAGCCCCGGCTCCTGCCTTTCTGCGGCGGCGGCGGCGGCGGCTGCGGGCTCTGGTCCGACTCGTTCGGGGCGCTCTTGTCCGGATGAGGAATCGCGCCTCGGTTCCGCTTGGACTCGGCCGGGCTGGAGAGCAGAACCCAGGCTAAGAGCATCGCGCACAGGATCCGAGCGCAGGAGGCCATCGGCACTGACCAGAGAACAGCACAGCGGTCACACATCAGCTCCTCTCACACTTTATCACACTTTAAACTCTCGCAAAGTTTGATGTATCTTCACTTGCTTATTAAATCACTAAATATATCAGTCATTTGTTGGTTCAACGTTCAAACAACATTGAGACAACGTTTAATTAACAAGCGCTTAACATTGACATTTTAAAATCCATACGTTGAATCACTTTAACGAGTTAATATTGTATTACTGTACATTTAATAGTGATTTGATTAACCCAATACTTGGGTTATGCAACCTAATAATTAATAATTGTATAAAAATGAATATTTAAAGATCCTATATTTTGAGATATAATAGATTTCTCACATAAAAATATAAATAATCAATCCCATTTTTTGTTCCATGAGAATGCTACATGATCAAATAACCATGGAACCATGTCTGAAACATAACAAATATTCTTAATATTAATATTTAGACACTTATTAAAACTGATTTGAATTAGAATTGTGCACTAATTTATCCATATTGTTTGAGTATGAGAGCTGGGTTTGGAGTCACCATTAGATCCAGCGGGACATTTGTGCCGATATAAACTGTGATCTGAATAAATTATGACTATTTCTGTATGAGCAGGTCAAATGGAGCTAAAGCGACGCCGAGGTCACGGGCTGCAGCTGATCGTACCGTTTGGATAAAAGCATCTGCCAAACGCACGAATGTAAAGACTAACGGACACACACAGATCGATCAGTGTAAAGATCTCTCACCTGTCGGCATGGATGAGCTGCGTCCAGAGAAGATGTTTGTGAAGAGAGGAGCTGTGATCTGTTCCATAGACACACACACACTGACTGTTCAAATGTGCACTGCATCTCTCCACACTCCAGCCTGACACAATGCAGGAGAATCAGAGCTATCCGCCCCCTCCACACACACACACACACACACACACACACTCACACACAAACTCTCTCCCTCACTCACACTCACACACACACACACACACTCTCTCTCACACACACACACACACTCTCTCTCACACACACATCACTCTCACACACACACACTCTCTGTCTCGCCCTCTCACACACACACTCTCTCTCACACACACAAACACACACTCTCACACACACATACTGTCTCTCTCTCACACACACACTCTCTGTCTCTCTCACACACACACACTGTCTCTCTCTCACACACACTCACACACACTCTCTCGCTCTCTCTCACCTCACACACACACACACACACGCTCTCTCTGTCTCCCTCTCACACACACACACTCTCTCTCTCTCTTACACACACACACGCTCTCTCTGTCTCTCTCCCCCTCTCACACACTCAGACATACACACACACACTCTCTCTCTCCCTCTCACACACTCAGACATATACACACACACACACACACACACACACACACACACACACACACACACACACACACAGGAGGGCTCAGTCTGTCTGTCTGGATATCAGACTCCTGCTGTAGAACTTCAGGCCTTCATGATGGCTCTGATATTTATGGATGGAATAGAAAAGATCCTTTATGGAGGTTCATGTTGCTGATATAGCAAATAAATGATTATGATGGATTTGTGCTGTTTTATATATATATATATATATATATATATATATAGTATATGTGTGTGTGTATATATGTGTGTATATATATATATATATATATATATGTATACATATATATATATGTATACATATATTTATTATATATATAATGTTATATGTATGTATATGTGTGTATATATATATATATATATACACATACAGATTATATATATATATATGTATGTATAAATAATGCACACACACATATAGGTTAAGATGAATGTATGGGTCAAATAAGGATGTCCAAGATGATCAAAAGTACAAAACTCTTTAAAAAATAATTTTGAATTCATGTTAGTTTCATGTATATATGACAACAACTACAGCTATGATTTAATGACTTAAAATATCGAGTAATATATGAATACTACATACCAGTGTACGTAGCACCATTTATTTGATCTTAGTTTTTACTTTAAACTTTTTAAAACGTATATTTAAAAGTGATTTTTTTTAATTCAGGAATTTATTCTACTATAATGTCAGTCACGTGACACACGAGAACCTATAGACGTTAAAAGGCGCTAAATTTGAATTGATCACGAGCGCGAAGATTTGACACCAACGGCTGCTTTGGTTTCACACAAAACTATTATTTAATTAATGAAATATAGTACACGAGTCATGTAAACAGTTTTTATGGTACTTTTATTGTAGGTTTTTGTCATCGTGTCATTTAATGGAAACGAGCAGCTGGGACGTGTTTTTCCTCAGAGCGACATGAGGTGAGTTAAAGTTACACGACGACAGAATCTGTGTTTCTTTAATCCTCGACGAAAGAAATAAGCTGCTATTAATTTATTTCACTATAGTGCTCTTTCGAACAACACATCTGCTCTTGTTTGATTGATTCGGACCCATTAATTCAGTTCATAATTGTTTAGAGTTGGAGTGTTACGTCAGTTTATTCTCAGCATGTGTTTCTCATTTATTTTCTTTCTTGGCTACAAAACAACTGACCACAAATATGAACGTATTATCGTTTGTCATGCATTGGTTTCTAACATATATACATGTCATGAACCATGTAAAAACATCTAATAAGCTCAATGTAGGAAAGTCTTTTGTCTTCTGTTTTTCTCAAGGCCAAATTCCTCCCAAATCCCCTCTAATGGAGATGAAAGCACCAGCATCTCAAACCTTAAATTGTGCTCCATTACACACAGGCGGATGTGTTTGGGTCTGTATGGCTTCGTCTCCAGGGGAAAATGAGCCCAGAGATCCACATATTTCCAATTATTGTATTAAAGGCACAATATGTAATTTTTCTTCCCTTATTCAAAACAAAGGTGTGGCTTGATGACTTGATTGGGCGGAGCTTTTATTCTGCCGCAGACAAGCACTTCCGCTTCTTCCGCTCATGCGTATGTAGGGGAATGCAGCACTGTTTTATCATATTACACAATAGTGATGCAAAGTCCGATTCATTTCCACGAAATGAATCGACAAAAAGGTTTTTGCAGGTTTTAATAAAATGTTATTTAATAACAGTAGTCATAATAAGCATATTTCCAGTAGCCTACGTGCCTCAGACTTGCGTCGCCAACTCAAATCATCCTCGGTAATCCTCTGCAAACTTCGACAGATGTTTGAACCGACTCTTTCGGATCTTTTTTAGTCGGACGTGCTACTTCGGCTTTTGCGTCTTGCGTCATCGACCCAGAACTAAAGTTCGATTCAGTTCGATTAATGAACCGGCTCAAAAGAACGATTCGTTCAAGAACCGAACATCACTATTACACACATTTGAGTGTGTTAAAGTGATGTTATAATGCTACTCTGTGCGTTCGCTCGGCACTGCTATGAGACACTTGTTCACACTGCAGTGTTAGAACAATGATTCGTTTCTGTCCATGAATGATCCAAACAGTTGCTCACCTGCCTAATAAAACACATATATTAAAGCGGCTTTGGTGTTGGTAACGCAGGTATGATGTCATTGATAGGCGACACATTATTTTTTTGTTATTTTTTTTCTTATTTCTCTGGATTTAAACATTCTTGGAAACATTCAAGTCAACAAAATATATAACACTGTTCTAGTGGTTTTTGGATATTTTAATCCAAAGCTCTTATATATTGTGCCTTTAAGCTATTATTATTAGGCTACTTAATTTATTATTAAATTAATATTACAATTAATTTGACCCGCAGTTATTTCATTGCGCATAACCGACACGCTGAGGATAAAAGATTAGAGAGATTAGTTTACTCAAGTTTTGAAAACATTTTCATTATTATACAATGACTTCTAGGCAGATAATTAAAATTATTAACAGTCTATAGGCTAATACACTCAACAAAATTATAAACGCAACACTTTTGTTTTTGCCCCCATTTTTCATGAGCTGAACTCAAAGATCTAAGACTTTTTCTATATACACAAAAGGCCTATTTCTCTCAAATATTGTTCACAAATCTGTCTAAATCTGTGTTAGTGTGAGGTGGATGGATTATCTCGGAAAAAGGAGAAGTGCTCACTAACACAGATTTAGACACATCTTTGAGTTCAGCTCATGAAAAATGGGGGCAAAAACAAAAGTGTTGCGTTTAATAATTTTGTTCAGTGTATATATGACAACACTATGGAAGCTTGTTTTCGTCATGGAATAAAACTATTTAAATGGTAATTGCGACGTTTTATCTCACAATTCAGACTTTTTTTTCCGCAATTGCTAGTTTATATCTCACAAACTATCTTTATAAACTCACAATTGCAAGAAAAAAGTCAGAATTGTGAGATAAAAAGTCGCAATTGCCTTTTTTATTTTTTATTCTGTGGCAGAAACAAGCTTCTATAATAATTGAAAATTAATAACTGCTTTTTTCAAACATTAAGTTTCAAAAACAACTTTAATGCGAAATACATCTCTTCTAATTTCACTGTGGGCCACAAGAAATATAAAGAAAATCAATTATATACCGTTATCAGCATATGTTGAAGTAGATTCACCTCAGAGAATATGAGCCGTTAATGCCAATATGGAAATATTTCCAATATTTCTGCGTGACGTTTATCACAAATTGCTTGCAAAATGATGGACGATTCACATTTTGCGTGCGTCATTTCCCATGATAATAAAATGTAGTAAATTATTTAATAGATAGATAAACAAGTTAAACAATTATATATTTTGAAATGTAGCCCTGGTCGCACTGTAAATATTCTGATTACTTTCATGTGACTGATGAAGTGTCCAGATTTGTAACAATAATGCTAAACTTCAAATGAACTTAAATTATATTATATAAAAAAAAAAACCTTAACTTTCAGACAAAAAGTAGTCCTTAATGTCTAAATATACATAACCAAATGCAAGTAAATTATGTCTGAAAACAATGTATCAGCTAGGGAATATACTGCTATGGTTCTATATTTATAGGGCTATACAGCCATCTAGTGGTTACGCCATGGTATTACAGATGATAAATGGTGTATAATTTAGAGGTAAATGTTTAGTACTGTAAAATCCCCTTACACAGTCAGTATTTATTTCTGTTTTTATTCCATTCTCTTATTTCAGATTGAATCACCTCACTCGAATAGCTATTATTAGTCATATTTTAGCACTAATAATCATAAATATTAGTGATAAAATAAATCCACCGACTTTAAATAAACCCGACCTTAATCCGCCCCTGACCGAGACTGTTTAAAGAAGTTTACAGCTGCTAAACGAAAGATGGGCATTCTATGAATATATTATTGAGCATAGGTGTTTGTACTGATGGCTAGTTTACATTTATGTAAAAAAAAAATTAAAAAAAGCAAAACTTTGCAGGGTTTCCGCGGGGCTTAATTTGACCTTCCACAATGTAAGGCCTTAAAAATGTCTTAAATTCAATACTGGCATTAGATCAGGGCTCTATGATTTCTGTGATCCAGAAAATGTGGATGGAATTGCAGAATCCATTAATAAAACTGTAATTTACTGTTTAATGCAGAATGAACAGAATTGGTCACATTTTGTATGAATAAATCAAAAGTAGGTCAGACACTTAAAGGGCCAGTTCACCCATTAATGAGGATCCTGTGATCATTTCCTCCTAATGTCGTTCCAAACCCGTCAGACTTTCCTTCCTCATATAAAGCCATCGAGTCTCTTCAGAACATCTGGAATAATCCGCTCGATCCGTACGGATCAGTTTCACCATCTCTTTATGAACTTTCTGAAGCGTCAGTGGAAGTTGCTTAGCCTGTCAGAAATCTTTCCATTTCATTACAAACATCTTCATTTGTGTTCAGAAGATGAACAGAGCCAGTCACATTTAATCCATTAAAGCAGTCCAGAAAAATTAAACAGATTAAATGTTCTTCCTCAGGATTTCTGTTTTCCAGCACAAACTCTAAACATCCTTAAATCAAGACACATTTAATGACACGCAAAATGAAGAAATGAAGTCTTGTTTTCTAAGAAATTGAACAAAATTAAGTGAGTTTGTGCTTAAAACAAGAACAAATATCTGTCATTGGGTATGAAAATTACTTACATCTGAATTAAGCAGATTTTTATGAACCTATTAGCAGATATTTGTTCTTGTTTTAATCAAAAAATAACTTTTACAAGATTTCATCTCAAACTTTAGGCTATTTTTTGGTCAAATGAATCAAGTGATCTGTTGGAAATTGTATTTTCAAACTCTGAAGTGTTGCTAACACAACTCATTGTGTGCTTCCTAGACATTTAAAGAACATATTGATGTATTTCTTTCAATTTATTCCTTAAATTTTCTTTAATTGGTCTTAAATTTACCTCCATAAACCCTGCTTTGGCATGTTTGCTCCCAAAAACATTGTTTATCATTTTTACTTGAGATTTAAACCCTTCTCATTAATTCCAAAATATTGCATTGGTTTACTCTCCTCTGAGTTGTCAAATCATCATTAATAAGCATATAATAAACGTATTTGTTATAAACAGGTTTGCGTTTAGTCCCAGTTATCTCATTTGCTATGTATTATTATTAGTAAAATGCTGAAGTTTGTCAGGATGACAGTTGATGTGCTGTAAGACCAGTGAACTTTAATACTGAACTCTGTTGAACAAAGTGCGCCACCAGGTGGTGAAGAAAGGAACTTAAACATCAGTTAAACAGTTTAGTTTGACAACTTCATTCACAAAAGCAAAGCATGTTCATAAACAAGTGAAAACAACAGCATTGAGGATATCACATACAACCATAATACTGCTCAACATAACATACATTTCCTCGAGTCGCACCATGGATGTTGTCGCTTAAAGGGATAGTTCACCCAAAACTGTAAATCCTGTCATTAATTCCTCATGTCAAACCCGTCAGACCTTCGTTCTTCTTCAGACACAAATGAAGATATTTCTGATGAAATCCGAGAGCTCTCGACCCCTCCATAGACAGCAATGTAATGAACACTTTCAAGGGCCAGAAAGGAAGTAAAGACATCGTTAAAATAGTCCATGTGACTCCAGTGGTTCAGCCTTAATGTCATGAAGAGATGAGAATACTTTAGTGCGCAAAAACAAACACACATAACGGCTTTATTCATCAATCTCTTCTCGTCTGTGTCAGTCTCACACGTCATCACACGCATCACGTGACCAGCATCAGCCAATGGTGAGCCGGCGTTCTGGCGTAGCTCTGAAGAGCTGCACTGTATTTACTGCGCCAACAGCGTAAGAGACTGACACAGACGAGAAGAGATTGATGAATAAAGTCGTTATTTTTGTTTGTTTTTGCGCACTAAAGTATTCTCATCTCTTCATCACATTAAGGCTGAACCACTGGAGTCACATGGGCTATTTTAACGATGTCTTTACTTCCTTTCTGGCCCTTGAAAGTGTTCATTACATTGCTGTCTATGGAGGGGTCGAGAGCTCTCGGATTTCATCAGAAATATCTTCATCTGTGTCTGAAGACGAACGAAGGTCTGACGGGTTTGACATGAGGAATTAATGACAATTTACAGTTTTGGGAGATCTAATCATGTTTTTGCATAAAATATAAATAAAGGTAAATAAGACACCTCCCCAAAACCAACCAATTTCAATCTAACTTACAAGCATCCATTTTCACTGTTCTCACATGAACATCACTCTTCACACTTTCATAGACTCGTCTTTTCACGTACAGCAAAACACTCAGTATATTTCAAGACATATTTACAGATTTCAGATGGCTCATGCATTTCGAGTTCGACTTTCAAACCAAACGACGCGACCCTGAAATCCAAACTGATAACGGAATGATCGAGTTGAAACAATTTCCTCAATGTAAAAACATCGATCGCACCGTTCATCTGTAAAACGAAAGCATAATAAATTAAGACCCCTGAATATATGTCTGCAGAAGAAAGCGTTTAAGATCATCTAACGTACTCTTATAGATCAATGGGCTTCAGCGCTGACAGCAGTTTCACCTCCGCAAGAGGGTTTCTGGGAGAGCCTCTGTAGCGATTGGTATCGTTCTCGGACGCTTGAAGCAGGACAGACTTGGGATGTTCGTTTGCGGCGTTCTTATTGGCTGTGTCGCACTTTGTCTTTGGTGTCTTATTGGTGGCGTCTCCGAGCGCGGCTGGTTTTGGAGGAACTGGAGGATTCGTTGGCCGTTGGAGCGAGTGCAAAGCACTCTCTAAACTCTTTATCTGAGTGGCCGCACACCAACCCATCCGGACGTCCTTCCGGCTCCCGACCAAAGAGTTAATCCTTCTCACGGACTGCCGAACCGGCGTGCGCTGGAACTTCAGAGGAGATCGGACCGCTTTGGCTTTGGGCGACGTCAGCGTCATCATGTTGAAGAGTTTAATCTGCTCGGCAACTTTCATTCGGCGCGCTTCAATGGCACTAGGACGGCTCTCGGAGATATCCTGAGGACTGTCGGGCTTATTAACCAATGACGACTCTTTGAGCTCACTTGGCAGGGATGTATTCTGCGTTCTTGCTGCATATGGAGTTGACTGGACCCTACTGGACGTGTCCAGTCTGAAAGCTACCGGACTTTGGATGTCTAACGCGTCGATCAGCTGACTGCAGTCTGCAGAACATACGGTGGCATCTTTTCGGAAACTCTTGCCTTCATTTTCAAGCCAAAGAGAGCCGTTGAGGCTGGTGTCTACAAACCGTGTTGGTCCACTATCAAACAGAGCACTGTCTATGTGTAGAGGCGACAAAGGCGTGATCTCGACGTGTCCGAATGTCACGTTGTGATCCTCCGTCTCAGACATTGATTTGTGTGAGGTTTCCGAGGGCAAAGCCGCATCAGAGCTGTCCTGTGGCTGGTCGTGGCTCTGTTGAATGATGCGGTGAAGGTCACTCCCGGACTCACCGAACGCTTGTTTGATTTTCAGTAGAGTGGGTCCAGTGTGAGCGCGCTCGTCACTGAACGAGTCCACGGCGCTGCCGCCGCTGAGGATCTTGGGAATGGCGCTGACCTCCGGAGGTTTGCACGCGACGAGCGCAGGCTCAGAGCGGTAGACGCTCACGGGGGTCTCGGAGAGTGAGTCTGATGTCCTGACATCGGGAGTGTGTCCGCTCCACACACTCCTGTGGTCTGTTGAGTCACACTGCGGGGTCAACAGGTTATCCTCTGATTTACTGATGAACTTGGAGCCTGTGAAACAAATGTGGACAATTTTGTTTTTGAAATGTTTTCTGCTCATGAAGACTGCATTTATTTGATTTAATAAATACAGTAAAAACACTGAAACATCATTACAATTTAAAATAACTTCTGTGTGAATCAGGGCTTGACGCTTACTTTTTTCCCATGGTGCACCTGTGCTGCTAAGTTGAAAAATTTAGGAGCGCATTTAGAGACTTTAGGGGCGCAACTATTTCTGCATTTATAAAACACACTAACAGATTTGGCCATATAGTGTTATTTTAGTATCACTGTATAGTTTCTGTTAATATTTTAAATTTAATTTATTTTAGTTAAGTTTTAGTAATTCTGCTGTTTTGTCTTTTTTTTTTTTTTTGGTTATTTTTAAAAATGTCTATAGTTTTATTTCAGTTTTAGTTCGGTACATCAGGTTAATGAAACTAAATAACAGTTTTTAATATTTTATTTTATGTCATTTATTTATTTGAAGTAAAGAGATGTTTGTATGGTTTTAGTTTGTGTTAACTATAATAACACTGACACTAGTAAAATCTATATATTTAATAATATGTGTCAAATAATGTTCTGACGGGCGTCCCAGACAGAAGAGACAAGAGTTCACTTTAAATTAAATGGAAATTAAATTAAATCACACACAGTTTGTGTAACCAGGGGGTGTAAATTGGACACACGGCGTGACTTTTATTTAATAAACGAGCCTGAAATACAGCGGGACTCTTATTTTGAAATCTGCTTTATTATTGCAGGAGCTCATTCACATTCAGACGAGGAGATAAAATATGCATTCATACACCCGTACAACATATTACAGTATAAACACCGTACAGTAAACACTGTCATAACTGATCAGCATTAGTGTCGTTTGGCATGAATGTGTGTGAGCCTGAACACACAACAGCGCCACCTTCAGGCTTTGAGACGTGACGCGCTCACATTTATTAATGAAATCAGAGCTTTATGAAGATTAATAAATCACATTAGGCAGTGTCGCCGTTTATGTTTGTCCATCCCCAAAATATAAGACGCCTTAAAATGATCAAGATGCTTGATATACCATTTAAGGTATTGAAGATACACTTATATTTTATATTTTACATTTATTAAAAAATGATCCGCAGGGATTGTTTATTCGCACACGTGCTCAAACACAGTTCACACACATCTATTTTTAGTCGCAAATGCGGGTGAAATGGTTGCACTGTCGAGCCCTGTGAATTAGGACTGTCGAACTAAAACTGAATTTTAGGTGTCAGGGTTAGCTTACCAGTGCCGCACGAGATGTGATGTCAGGGCTCCAGACTGCGACTAAAACGGTCACATTTGCGACCAAAAATATTAATTAGCGAGTGATATTTTTGCTGAGATCGCCACTGGAGACCATATAAATTTACATGTTATGATTAAAAATGGCGTGCCTTTTTACCGCCATGTTCTGTGATGAGTAGCCCATCACATCTGTTGTTGTGTGTTGACGTAATAAAATGAGACGACGCGTCAGAAACGGATGTCAAATGGAAAATATCAGGCTTTTTCAAAGCCCTCATCTCTATTGGGCAACAACACTGACGGCTGTGCATGAGAGAGAACATCCCAGTGCTGTAAAAGTGCAGGAATGCTGTGTATTTCGTGCACAGCTGTGGGGACGCCAACTAATCGTTAACGATTCTCGTTTTTAACTGATACGGATTCATATTCTCAATATCTTTTAATCGTTGCTGTTACTGCCTGAACTTCACGTTATTTGTAGCGCAGCCATCCGTAATCGCAGGAAGATTTGTACTTAAACTTAATTTTAGTAAACAAATAACAAACTTTAAGCTTTTTGGCGCTCTTTAATGTGTCCTGACAGATGCTCAATCAGCATTTCCACCTTGGAAAGAGCTTGTGTAAAACAGCTTAAGAGCAACCGTGTCACGTAACGTCAAGTTTACCTCAGAAAAGCCATTCAGTGCTCATAACCTCGTTAGCCAGAAAAATAACTAGAGAAAGGGGCATTTTGCTAAATATATACACTATAAATCACATAATCCTTATATTTTTACTTAACCGGTTGTCTTCATGAGAATGGAAGGAGCTAAAAATGAAATTTAACACTGCCCATGTAACGGCACGTGAAATTAAAACACGTTTATTTTTTTGTGGCACTTAAATAATTTGGCGCCTAACTTTTTCCCTTATAGGAGGGAAAAGCCACTTGAAGCCACTATATGCGGCGCTGCTGTTCATTCAGAAGCTCAATGCGGAGAAGATCTTTACATCAAAACCGTGACCAAGCCGTTCACACAGAACGCATTTTCTGCGCTGCTTTTCTATTGTGTTCCATGTAAACATGCGCTAGGCGGACATATTTGACCATTGCATGTTTGCCATGTAAAGTTAAAATGTCGACTGCATCTCATATTTCCTTTAAACGCAAAAAGTTCTGTGTGATCGACACTTTGGCTCTGTGTATGAAACTATGATTAATCGCGATAAATCACATCCAAAATTAAGAGTTTGTGTTTACATAATGTGTGTGTACTGTGTATAATTATCCATATTAAATACACACAAACACACGTATATAGCCTATTTAAGAAAAAAAAAAATTCTATTTATATATATATATATATATACACACACGCAAATTTTTTTAAATATGCGTGTGTATTTAAATATAAATAATATACACACGTAAACAAACTTATTTTGGATGCGATTAATGGTTTGACATCCCTAATAAAAAACATGATGCTTTTGTTCATAATTGTTTATGCAATTCACAAGATTATATTTGATTTATAAATGTTATGCACTTATTTCAGTAATGTTATTGTATTGCTTTGAATAAACCATTTAATAATGTTAAATTATTTTGCTCTTGCGCCCTCATGAGACGAGCCAAAAGCTTTTTTCCTCTGACATTATGCCTTTTACAATATCATTTGCAATAAAATTTAGTTTTTCAACCATTTTGACAGCCCTAATGTGAATATTTTAAACTCAAAGCTGAATTTTCAGCATCATTACTCCAGTCTTTTGTTTCTTGAGCATCAGATCCTCATATGAGAATGATTTGTGAAGGATCATGTGACACTGAAGACTGGAGTAATGATGATAAATTCAGCTTTGATCACAGGAATAAATTACACTTTACTATATATTCACATAGAGAACAGATGATTTACACTGGAGTAATATTTCACTGTATTTGTGCAGCTTTAATGAACAAAAGAGGCTTAAAGCAAGTAGAAAAAATATAGAATATTTGCGATAATGTTATGACGATATAGAAAAAAATATGGAACAGAGTTTTTATTGTCATAAGGCGGCAGCATCACAGTCACAGCACAGGTCAAATGGTAGCAACGTAAAAAAGCCTTGGTACAAGTTTTAACTGGAAATCTTAAGTATAACATAACTCCTTAACATTTTAGTTTAACAATAACTAAAGTAATTTATGCCGTGGTCTGTCTGAATACTCGATTCTGATTGGCTGGAAGGTGTGCAATAAAATCGTTTAACGCACAGGTAGTTCCAAGTCAGTTGAATCACCGTTCTATATCAAATGCGCTGTTTTCACTGAAGCGCGCGCACACACACACACACGTCACTCACACACAGAGAGCGGAGATCGCGCTGCGCATTCAGGAGCGCAGAAACTTATCAAACGCCGCCCCGCGACTTTTAGCAATAAAATAGCTAAGCTACTGGATCACTACATTATATTTCTCAGCAACGATGGGGTTACATCGCTATTTTTAAGTAATAAACGCTTCGTTGTTAAGAGAGACGCTGAACAGACGCAGTCACGAATCTCTCTCTCGGTAATTAATTCAAATAAATTTCATTCATTCATTCAGATAAATGTAATCTTACGCACTACTTTATCTCTGTCTGATTCAGAGCGGGCAGAATGCTGGATCTAACGAGCCGTAACTGACGAAAATAACCGTCAATTTTACCCTTCCGGTCAAATATTGCGCTGCAAACATCAATAACAGCTTATCAATGTTTTGTCAGTTGTCAACCGCTCACTTTTTAGGTACTAAATCGTCATCGGAGGCTGACACGCTGCTCTTACTCTCACACAGGTGGTGTTGTGTGCGTTAGGGAACGTAAGTGCGCCATACGTCATCGCGTCGCTAAATCATTGATATCGCGATATGACACTTTTTTAATCGTAAATATTTATACCGGTGTTATCGTGGACGGTATGATATGGCACACCCCTAATTTGCATCCCATTTTTCTTCTGTAATCTGATGCACTTTCAAATAAAACAATATTCAATTAGATACATAGATGCCCAATGAAATGCACTGATGAATCTTTCATAATAAGATCAGAATAGGGTCAATTTTGACGTCATGTTGACTTTAAAAATAAACGTCAAAAAGGAATATTACAGGTTCAATGTTTTCCGAAGCTGCACCTGTGCAGGAAAAGCTTGGAGTATTAAAGAAAAACCCAAAACACTGACCTTTCGAGGGGCTCTTGTTCAAAACAGCCAGACTTAACTCCTTGGTGAAGTGAAAACCAGTACCGCTCTCTTGTGTTGCAAGGCGCCAACCTATGACCTCTGACCCCTTTGGCCCCAGTTGTGAATGTGTAATGAGGTTCTGTTGAAATAGAGGCAGCTTCTTTTTACTCTCTTTGGTTTGTGATCGTTTGAGTCATCATGTCAGTGTTGAATTATGAATGATTTACTAAAGAAGAAGAAATAAATACTGATTTCTGGTCAATCATCTTTTTTTATTTGAGCATATATATATGCATGCATAAAATAATGACCATGGCGAGGAATAACCCAAAACCACAAGGATACATTTTAATTGGAAAAATAAAATTGTTATAATATTAATATTTGTTTGCTGCTCTTAAAACATTTTTAGTAATATCAGCTTCTCATATAAAACCATAAAGATATTTCCAATGTTACAACATTGGACAACATGTGCAATATTAAGCAAGTCATTGACAACACAAATATTAGAACAAACAATCACATTACATCAATTATCTTAGTGTCAGAAAACTTAAGTGTAATTTTCTTGAATGCTAAAACACTGTAAAGCACCAATCAATCATATTTCAGATGTTCTATTTTTTTTCCCATAAAATGCAAAACCATGCCTGAGTAAAACCCCAAGAATACATAAAGATATTTAGCTGATTATTGCCATCTTCTGCATCATTAATAGCAGCATGTCCTTACATTACACTGCCACTAGATGGAGCAAGAGCCGTCGCCACATGGTGAACAAAACTCCTAAATCTGTTCACATTACTTCATAACCAAGTGCTGTATTATTCACTCATTAATGTGTATTAATACATCATGCAGTTCAGAGCGCTGGTTAAGTGGTTGATTGTTCAGTCTCTGGTGGAGGTTGACAGAGATGATGTTTCTGAACTTACAGACTCGCGGCTGGATTTGCCCAAACTGAAGCGCAGACGCAGAGATTTCCTCACCGGCTCTTTCTTCACGGCTCTGGGAGAGAAACAGCCGGCCTTCCCCGATTCAACCCTGAAAGCAACAAGACAGGTGAACCATTATGAGATATGGTCGTTTTGAATGTCAAATATATATTGTAGGGGTGTGACGAGACACTTATCTCACGAGAACGAGACGAGATTTTTACACAGTATTTTTAAGAAATCCTCAATGATGAAATACATGACTAGAAAAATTGTTTGCAGGTGCATTTGAAATGTTTTAAAGTTATTATCTTGTAACGAATGTCATTTCAGTGTGAATTTGCTGTCATATGCAGGGTTTGCAAATTTAAGACCTTTTTAAGACCATTATGAATTAAATTTAAGACCCATATCACGCAATAAAAAAAGCGTACTTTTTGCACTTCCTCATAGCTCAACTTGCACTTCCTCATAGCTCAATCCCACTATATATATATATATATATATATATATATATATATACACACTCACCTAAAGGATTATTAGGAACACCTGTTCAATTTCTCATTAATGCAATTATCTAATCAACCAATCACATGGCAGTTGCTTCAATGCATTTAGGGGTGTGGTCCTGGTCAAGACAATCTCCTGAACTCCAAACTGAATGTCAGAATGGGAAAGAAAGGTGATTTAAGCAATTTTGAGCGTGGCATGGTTGTTGGTGCCAGACGGGCCGGTCTGAGTATTTCACAATCTGCTCAGTTACTGGGATTTTCACGCACAACCATTTCTAGAGTTTACAAAGAATGGTGTGAAAAGGGAAAAACATCCAGTATGCGGCAGTCCTGTGGGCGAAAATGCCTTGTTGATGCTAGAGGTCAGAGGAGAATGGGCCGACTGATTCAAGCTGATAGAAGAGCAACTTTGACTGAAATAACCACTCGTTACAACCGAGGTATGCAGCAAAGCATTTGTGAAGCCACAACACGCACAACCTTGAGGCGGATGGGCTACAACAGCAGAAGACCCCACCGGGTACCACTCATCTCCACTACAAATAGGAAAAAGAGGCTACAATTTGCACGAGCTCACCAAAATAGGACAGTTGAAGACTGGAAAAATGTTGCCTGGTCTGATGAGTCTCGATTTCTGTTGAGACATTCAGATGGTAGAGTCAGAATTTGGCGTAAACAGAATGAGAACATGGATCCATCATGCCTTGTTACCACTGTGCAGGCTGGTGGTGGTGGTGTAATGGTGTGGGGGATGTTTTCTTGGCACACTTTAGGTCCCTTAGTGCCAATTGGGCATCGTTTAAATGCCACGGCCTACCTGAGCATTGTTTCTGACCATGTCTATCCCTTTATGACCACCATGTACCCATCCTCTGATGGCTACTTCCAGCAGGATAATGCACCATGTCACAAAGCTCGAATCATTTCAAATTGGTTTCTTGAACATGACAATGAGTTCACTGTACTAAAATGGCCCCCACAGTCACCAGATCTCAACCCAATAGAGCATCTTTGGGATGTGGTGGAACGGGAGCTTCGTGCCCTGGATGTGCATCCCACAAATCTCCATCAACTGCAAGATGCTATCCTATCAATATGGGCCAACATTTCTAAAGAATGCTTTCAGCACCTTGTTGAATCAATGCCACGTAGAATTAAGGCAGTTCTGAAGGCGAAAGGGGGTCAAACACAGTATTAGTATGGTGTTCCTAATAATCCTTTAGGTGAGTGTATATATATATATATATATATATATATATATATATATATATATATATATATATATATATATATATATAAAAATTGTGTGATATCAAAATGATATCCATTTGTTGCGGTCATTTCTAGAAATTTGCAAAAAAAGGCTGGTCCAGTGGTGTGCTATCTAGCTTTAATAACATGATCGCTTAGAGTGGGAAATATGACCAAAAAGTAAACCACAGCAATAAGCAACTGCTTAATATAAGTAAAAAGTTCTCAAGTAATTAAGTAATCAAGTAAACGGTCAGTAATAAAATAAGAACCTATAAACATGACAATAGGACAAATAAATACAAAGATACAGATACAAACAGTGCTTTAAGTTTGGGTACTGTTTGTTTTTCCCCTGTTGTTGTTTGTTTAACATTAACACACACACACACACACACACACACAGGAGCGGGTATAGGCTAGTCTATATGAGGTTGCTTTCACTTTAAGACCTACAGTAATGCGCAGATCCAATACTGACACACGTCCCAAACTTGTTTGCTCAAGACATAACCGTCAATATGGACATAGGCATAATAATGTGTGTGTTTGATCGTTCAAGGGCAATGAGCCTAGACACATTCGGTACACTCGCGCCAGCGCGGACGGGCGGCAAATGCGTGCACAGAATCCACAGCCAGTCTGACATCGGTCCGTGTGTCAGCACCGACTTGAGTTCGGGGTTTACGTCGCTTTTATTAACTCTTTTTTTTAGCGCTATCAGGCATATCATACTTTTATTTGGTCATTATGCAAGATGGCAGGTGAGAAAGATTCGCTTTCACGATCGCAGAACTGTTAGCTCAAGAATAAAATCCTATAAAGAACTATAGTTGGACTAGCCAAAGAACGAACTACAACACCCCGGAATAAACACACACACACTAAAGCGCTGCAGGAGCATTTCAATGAGCAACAGATGGACGTAGGAAAATTAAGACCTGTTTAAAATTAAGACCTAGAACTCAATACTTCAGCGAATTTAAGACTTAAAGCGTAAAATTTTGAAATTTAAGACGTTTTAAGATCCCGCGGGTACCCTGAGTAAAAGACAACAATACTCAAGCACTGTAAAAGGTTTTGCACAAACTCCACTTCCGCTTCTGTCCTGTATGATCGTCTCTTCAGACCTTACAACTGCACATGATTTATGAGCTTCTACAACTTCTGACCTCCCAACTGAACTCCTTCCCACAAACTGATCATAGATATTAAGTGCAAACAATAAGTGCAACCATAAAGTATCTCAATATTCAAAGTGCAAATAGAGACCAAATGTTTCTTCAAGCATGATACAGAGCTAAGAGATGGTTACAACTACACAGCCCAGCCTAAGATAGTTTTCATATTGGGAGATATTTGCATGCCCCAGGGAGCCGCTTTCAAACAGCGGTAACGTATTAAAAACGTGTTTGAATGCACGCTCGCGTTTACTTTCACTTGCGTGATTGTGTGTACTCTGTGAATAGGCCGTGGTGGGGCTGAATGCGCATTTTAAAAGATAAGACATTTGTCTGACGCTTCTGTTGCGCAACGAATCCTCCGCCACGGTCCTGTCAGTCTTCTCGTCATGTGATCAGTGCTGCGCACTATGATCGACTCGAACAGCTTGTGTTGGATGAGCTGATGGAATTGAAGCGACTGTTATCCACTTGAATTAAATTGTTTTTATTTCTATAAAAAGCAAAATGACAGTGGAGGCGTAATGTAAACGTAGCAGTGATATATTCTATCCTAACTTCACCCTCACACTCCGTCATGACACGAGACAGCTTTTCACCGACACATTTTAATCTCGTCAGATCTCGTCACACCCCTAAAAAAAAAAATGATAAAAATGGTCTTCTGATATGACTCGATTAATATGATGACATCTTTACAAGCTTTTTGGATCTTTTAAATTTTGGTTACCTGGACTTTCAGTGGAGGGACAGAAACCTCAGGTTTCATTAAAAATATCTTAATACGCATTCCTAAGATTAACCAAAGTCAATGAGTCAGTTGAATTTATTTTTGGGTGAACTATCCCTTTAAAAGAACTTATTTCCATCCTCATTGAAACAAAAATACTATAAAGTGCCAAAAACAGGTTTCTTCAGGTTTTATGAAGGTAAATTTAAGACCAATTAAAGAAAAATTAAGGAATAAATTGAAGGGAAACACGTCAATATGTTCTCTGAATGTAAATGTCTAGGAAGCACAGTTGTATGTGTGACACTTCAAAGTTAGAAAATACAAATTCCAACAGATCTCCATAACTTTAATTAATTTTACAGAAAATAGCTTAAAGGGTTAGTTCACCCAAAAATGAAAATTCTGTCATGAATTCCTCTCCTTGAATAACGTCTTTTTTTTTTTTTTTTTTGTGCACAAAAACTATTCTCGTCGCTTCATAAAATTATTGTAGAAGCACTGTAGTGAGATGGACTTTTTAACGATGTCTTTAGTACCTTTTATAGGTCTTGAGAGAGGAAATGTCATTGCTGCCAATGGAGGCCTTTCTGAGCCATCGGATTTCAACAGAAATATCTTTGTGTCTGAAGATGAACGAAGGTCTTACGGGTGTCGAACGACATGAGGGTAAGTAATTCATGACAATTTTCATTTTTGGGTGAACTAACCCTTTAAAGTTTGAGATGACGACTTGTGAAAGTGATTTTATGATTAAAACAAGAACAAATATCTGTCAATGGGTATGAAAATTACTTGCATTTGAATTGAGCATAAACTCGCTTAATTTTGTTCAGTTTCTCAGAAAACAAGACTCTTCATTTTCCATGTCAAGTAAATGTATCTCGATCAAAGGATGTCTTTAATTTGTGCTGGAAAACAAAAATCCTGAGGAAGAACATCATTTTTTGCAGCATGCAATTTAATTTTGCCATTAAATTTAGGGCCTTATGAAATCTGTTTTATTTTTTTCCAAATTAATTTTTTGGACCCCATTTTAATGGTTAAATTTAATTTTAGTAATCAAAAAGCATGTCTAATTGAAAATATGAAACTTATACAATAACAATTTATTAAAAGTTTAACAATAATTACTCGTTTAGGACCCTGTGAAATACGTTTTATTTATTTTTTTTACCAAATTATGTATTTTCTGCATTCCATTTTAATGGTTTAATTAAATGAATAAATCAAAAAGCAATGTTTAATTAATTTAAAAAAATAAATGCAATCATTTTTTTTCCAGAAATTGTGTATTTAAATTTTTCTGGCAATCAAATGAAGGCATAAAACGTTCATTTAATGGATCTTTTAATCATATGAAATTAAACTTTTTTTGTCAAACAAAGTGCTGCACAGCAGCTTAACTGTTCAAATTAAAACATGGAAGAAAAATGGATTATTCCTCAAATAAAGTTTCAATAATAATTTATTATTATTATTAGTGTTAGTATTATTACTACATTGAGACGCAGCTAAATTCTACTGTGCAACAGTAATATATTTCTGTCTCAAATTAAACCAAACCTTTATTTTGACGGCTTGCTGTAAAGACCTTTGAGTTTGTGTGTTTATGATTATATGACAATAGTAATTTCTCAAATGAGAAAATGCAAGTGAGCATTCATTCACAGAGACACACAGAACATGCAGGATTCATATTCAAATAGTCTTAGCGGTTTAATATTCACAGACACTAGTCTATATCGCGATTTGATTTACATGTACTGACCTGCTTTTTAATAATTCATCAAAAACTTGACAAATTCCATGCTTTTATGACTGGATTCCGCGATTCCGTCCGTGTTTTCCACAGCGCAGAGATCATAGGGCCCTACATGTTGCCGCTGTATGCAGGGAAATTGATGCATACTATATTTCTTTATAATTGTTATCTATGGAAAAATGCTTTACAAGAAACTGCAAGTTGTATTTATATCCTGGGTTTGCATCATCAAAAGAGGTGCATTTTTAATTTGGTCTTTAAAGGGCACCTATTATGCAAAATTCACTTTTATAAGGTGTTTGAACATAAATGTGTGTTGGCAGTGTGTGTACACAACCACCCTATAAATGGTAAAAATCCACCCACTCCTTTTTTTTTGAATCCCCATAAATCATAAGCAGTGTCTCGTCGCACTGTGACGTCACACTGCACAGGCCCCGCCCACGAGTGTTGAGTGACCTGCCGTATTAGCATAGACTCCGCCCTCAGTGAGCTGTACACAGTCCGCCATGTTTATCTCCTCGCCAGAGCATTCAAGTAAGAAATGTATTCTTAATAAAGCTACTAAAGTTATTCAGACAAGAGCAGTGAGTGATTTTCTGTTTGATTCATATTAACAGCAGATATTGCAGTAGGTACTGTATATTACACTGCTGTCACTTTAGCACACAGATCTAATACACACACGGGATTTCTGTACTCGCTGCATACGTGCACAGACATAACCAACTGTGTCAACGTGTCCGCGATAGAGATGATAAAGCCAAACAGATGCATCATGTTACAGTTTCATTTGCGTGTTCATGAGCTGTGAAGGCTCCGCCCTCTGCGGTGGGGAGCAGCAGCTCATTTGCATTTAAAGGAGACACACACAAAACAGCTCATTTTTCTTAAACCCAAAAATTGGCATTTTCAAAATGGTATATTAAATGATCTGTTAGGAATTTTGATCTGAAATTTCAGACACACTCTGGGGACACCTGAGACTTGTATTACATCTTGTAAAAAGGGGCATAATAGGTGCCCTTTAAACTACATTAATACTGGCGGGCAATGGAGGAAAGCCTTGTTTTGCCCTCCAGGTGGGCGTTCCTACAAGGGTGTGACGTCACGTGAAAACTATGAATACGTCGCTACACTTTTGCCAATAGACATTTGACCTTTTGCCTTCTAATGCGACCGTACCTTAATAGTTATTCAACTAAAGCCCTATTCGCACGGTAACTGTTTCTCGTGGGGTCGTAAGGTATCTTCGTCATTTACAGGGGCTGGTCTGTGATTTTTATTGCCGTCCGAATCCAGAATGTCAGTGTTTTTCTCCCACCACCCGCATAAAAATCCCCGGCCGAATTACCTACTGTTTTTAGACAAACACCAAAGTCGTGTGGTAATTTAATTGCCATCCGAATCCACATCTCTGAGTTTACAAGAGATCACTTCAAAATTCACTGTTTATATCCTTTTTGACCACTGCCGAGCACCGTACGGCTGCGCTTCGCTGTAATGAATGCATTTTAAAGATCTCGCCTACACTTTTGTTACTGAAATACTGGAAAGTATTTACAAGAATAATCATCACGCTCAAAAGAGAAAGAGAAGAACAGCACGTAAACATTTGAAATGGGCCGTTATTACGGCAGGAATTATAAACGTTAAAATAACCAAGCGGTAGGGCTGGGCGATATGGCCAAAAAAAGGATCACGATAAAATGTTTCCTATTAGTCTATCGATGATTAATCACGATAAATGTCAAATCTTTGTTTCTTTCAAATAAATGTTGTAGAAACCAGACCATTAATTGTGGTTTTAAACGTTATTATATACTCTATTGTCAGAACATGACAAACACTTCACTTTTTTGAATTCTTTGTACTTTTCCAGTCATTTTTCCATAAAATAAATATTTTAATAGAAAAAAATAATTTCTTAGATTCTGCATATGCTAAGCTAGTCATGAAACCGGTTTGTGTTGCCTGACTTTGAGCGCGTATCTTCAGCACAGTTTGCAGAGCAAGCTGCAATATTAATATTACATGTTTTGTCTCTTAGAAATGCACAGTTGACAGTAGTAGCTTGAGTTAGGATGCAGATGTAAATTTATGTTCATATAAAAAACAGTGACATCTGTAAAAATTGTAACAACCTCATTTTTATATGGTAAAATTGAAATATTCTGACTGATGAGTTTTATTCAAATTAACCATTGTTCATCCATAGTTTTATACATTTAGATAATGATAACCACAGTTAAATCCACGCATATAGCACCACACTACCATGGGAAAATTTAACTCTATGGTTTCTGTGGTATTTGTATGAAAAACAATAGCCTAAATACATGTAGTATTAATGCACAAACGCTACAGCGTAATCACAAAAAATACTGTAATTATATTCCATTAGGCTACTCGTTTAATACACTTAATATATCTACATTAAAGGTGCACTATGTAACATTTTTTCAGTAAAATATCCAAAAACCACTAGGCCAGTGTTATATATTTTGTTCAGTTGAGTACTTACAATATCCCAAATGTTTCCAACTATTTGTAAATCGTGAGAAAATTGCTATTTTAACCAAGGAACCGGGACGTGTGAGGGAGTCGCCTGTCAATGGCGTCATATCTGCGTTATCCTCGGTTTCCGGTTTTATTTTGCAGAAACGCTTTACTCTCACTGCAGTGTGCAACACGTGTCATAGCAGCCGCCGAGCGAACGCAGAGTAACGTCATGACATCATTTTCAACACACTCAGATGTATCTAATATGATAAACACAGCTGTGTTACCTCATACTCATGACTGGAGAAGCGGAAGTCGCGCCGGCGACTGTGGCATAATAAAAGTCCCACAACACTCGGTCCCGCTCTGCCTCATACTACAGTAACGTTAATAATCGCATCCATGAACATGATTTCTGCCCGAGTCCTATCCCGATTCTTTTCCACCGGCTGTGAGGTGAAGACCACATGTCCCAAGATTCTGCACTCAAACGTGGCGTCATCAAGCTACGCCTTTGTTTTGAATAGGCGACCTCTAGCGGACGGAAAACTTACATAGTGCACCTTTAATAATATAATAAATTCTATATGAATATCCCACATTTGACACAATACCATGGTGCAGTTACTACAGTAAGTCCATGGTAAATGGAGATTTGTAGATTGAAAAGCCTTCTGACTGTATCGTTTCTCCTGTTTGTCAGCTCTGTTTCATCTGGTTTAAATCACAGAGACATTCGTGCTCTTCTCACAGCGCTGTTTAGTGGTCACGTGACCGAGACCGTGCGGATAGATGGTTCACGTGGCACGCGGTTCAAATGAGTATAAAACTGAATGTGCTACCTTTTATCTTTGGATGATAACTCGGTTAGTTTCACTTTCGTCGCCGCTTCCACTCGTGTCAAGTTTTCTTTTCCAATAGCTTACAATGTCAGCAGGTAATGGGCATATATTTTGACGTGCAAGCTAAAAGCTGCACGCTCACTGCCTGTTGTCGCGCTCATTTCTGCTGTGTGATTGGCTGTTAGATTAATCCATATCGAGTAAAAATGTCCAGAGCTTATTATCGTTATCAATTTTATCGCGATTCGATATGATATCGTTTATCGGCCCACAGATGAGAATATGATCATTATCGTACCTGCTCACACTGCGGTCTCTCAGTCGTCTGCTCTTCCTCCGGGCAGAACTGCTGGACAGACGTGAGTTCCTGCCCACAGACGCCAGTAAGCCGCTGTGAGACGAGTCCAGAGCCCCCGCTGCACTGTGTGCTGAGAGAACATGAACACATAAACACACAGAACCTCACGCTACAGCGCTCCAACACAACCTAAAGCTCACCTGATCCAGGTGTGGACGATCCTCCGAACAGAGCGTTCGGGAACAGCTCCAGGCCGAGGTTCTTCTTGATGGAGCGGCGTTTCTTGTTGGAGAAGCCGTGAGTATGTGCCGACTCGTGCGGCAGTTTGCGCTTGGAGTTCGGAGTCATGATGACAGGAGTGGCCATGGAGAAAACTGGAGGAAATAATTGAGCTTCACATTATTCTTCCATAAGTGCTCAGGCTATAGATTCAATACAAGGAAATTAGAGAGCCAACAGTTTCAGAATGACAAACAAAGCTTTGCGTAAGCGACAGAGTAGAGCAGAACTCTTTTAAAGGGATAGTTCACCCAAAAATATTAAATTCTCTCCCTCATGTCGTTCCAAACCTGTCAGACCTTCGTTCATCTTCAGACACAGATGAAGATATTTCTGATGAAATCTGAGAGCTCTCGACCCCTCCATAGACAGCAATGTAATGAACACTTTCAAGGGCCAGAAAGGAAGTAAAGACATCGTTAAAATAGTCCATGTGACTCCAGTGGTTCAGCCTTAATGTGATGAAGAGATGAGAATACTTTAGTGCGCAAAAACAAACAAAAATAACGGCTTTATTCATCAATCTCTTCTCGTCTGTGTCAGTCTCACACGTCATCACATGCATCACGTGACCAGCATCAGCCAATGGTGAGCCGGCGTTCTGGCGTAGCTCTGAAGAGCTGCACTGTATTTACTGCGCCAACAGCGTAAGAAACTGACACAGACGAGAAGAGATTGATGAATAAAGCCGTTATTTGTGTTTGTTTTTGCGCACTAAAGTATTCTCGTCTCTTCATGACATTAAGGCTGAACCACTGGAGTCACATGGGCTATTTTAACGATGTCTTTACTTCCTTTCTGGCCCTTGAAAGTGTTCATTACATTGCTGTCTATGGAGGGGTCGAGAGCTCTCGGATTTCATCAGAAATATCTTCATCTGTGTCTGAAGATGAACGAAGGTCTGACGGGTTTGACATGAGGAATTAATGACAATTTACAGTTTTGGGTGAACTATCCCTTTAAACAAAAGTAGAGGCAACATATATTCTCATAAGTGCTCAAAGACACACATTGCGCTGTATATTATCCATGCCGTGTCACATTGAAAACAAGAACAAGCGGAGACCCATCTACGTGAACGTGGGCGCACACAAAGCCATCTCCGCTCAGAAACGCGTGCTCATGACATGCATGATGTGAAGAGGAGAAACCCTGCGGATCAGGTGCAGTGACGGACGGTGAGATCCTGTACCCACCTGCTCCATCAGACTGAGGGGTGTTTGTTGGGGTTCTACTAGTTTTAAACCTATTCAGAGCTCCATTTACCACATCTGGAATACAAAACACACCCACTCAACTAAAACAACTGATCATATGCCTTCAAATTAGGGGTGTGCGATATTGACAAATTATATCAATATTTTCTGGGATTTTATCGATAACGATAATTAGATGATATTTTGCTGAGTGTGTAAAGTTTTTGATAGTCGTCATATTCTGTGTGGTGGTCAGTTCACAGCAGTGACAGTTTAAATTGATTTTTACCTTTTATGGGCATGTTTACCTTCATAAAGCCATTTTTTTCCTAACCTAATTATATGTATGCATCATATTTTGTGTCAAAATTCTTTCATTTAACCAAATTCAATTTCAGATGAAATCAGTATAAACTAAATTGATCTTTGCAGTGCAGAGGAAACATCTGAAGTGGCATTAGATCATTTACACACACTGCTTAATGAGATCAGAGGGACATGCATGTGTTTAACCTGCTGTTACACATGCAGAAATGTTTATAATAATAATAATAATAATAATAATAATAATAATAATGGATTACACTATTTTACGGTGTCAGTGTTACAGTGTAATTATATATTTAAGTACTGATTAATATTAATGAACAACATGCACTTACTATAGGATTAGGGTTTTGTTTGAGGGTTAGTTGCATGTAATTATGCATCATTTACTATTATTACTATGGTAAGTACATGTAACAAGGACACCGTAAAATAAAGTGTTACCTAATAATGCATAATGTTTGTTTTTAATGTTTTAAACATAAAACATTGAAATATATATATATATATATATATGAAATTATTTTTTAAATGAAAAGACACTTTAAATATGAAATTAAAACCGCCAGTAGGTGGCAGCGAGTCACTGTAAATGAGTGAGTCGTTGAGATTCAACCGATTCATTTAAATGGCTGATTCATTCAGAAACGAAGCATTTGACTGTCTTGATGAGTGAGTCATTGAATCATTCATTTAACCGGCTGATTCATTCAGGAACAAAGCATTTGACTGTCTTAATGAATGAGTCACTGAATCATTCATTCAACCGATTAATTTAAATGGCTGATTCATTCAGAAACAAAACATTTGACTGTCTTAATGAATGAGTCACTGAATCATTTAACCAGCTGATTCATTCAGGAACGAAGCATTTGACTGTCTTAATGAGTGAGTCATTGAATCACTCAACCGATTCATTCAAACGACTGATTCATTCAAGAATGAAGCATTTGACTGTCTTAATGAGTGAGTCATTGAATCATTCATTCAACCGATTCATTTAAATGGCTGATTCATTCAGAAACAAAGCATTTGACTGTCTTAATGAGTGAGTCACTGAATCATTCATTCAACCAGTTGATTCATTCAAACGACTGATTCATTCAGGAACGAAGCATTTGACTGTCTTAATGAGTGAGTCATTGAATCATTCATTCAACCGATTCATTCAAACGGCTGATTCATTCAGGAACGAAGCATTTGACTGTCTTAAGTGAGTCATTGAATCATACATTCAAACGATTCGTTCATTCAGTAATGAAACACCGCTGTGTGTTGCTCAGAGACACTCCTCTGGCTGTTTCAAACTATTTTTGTTGCCGAAATGGATAAAGGCAATATTGTGTCTAAAATGTAAGTCAGTTAATGTTAACTACTTGTTTATTGAACTGCTGTATAAAATCAATATCACATTTGTAATCGTGCTAATATTTGAAGAAAAATGACTGTGATATTGATGAACTATATTAAATGATATAAATAAGACATACAGAGGTATTTTTGCCCTTTATCTTGAATATTGAGGGCATTATAAATGCATTTTAATAGAGTAAATCATGCAGTGAAACTGGTCTAACCACATACATACACAGTGTAAGCGTGCGCTCTCTAGGTGTGTTTATGTGGGATATACGCTCGATAATGTCAGATCACACATCGTTAAAACATCGCACACCCCTACTTCAAATCATTAGCCATATCCACTTCCCTTCAAACCAGTCATGTGATGAAACGGATCGAATGAGCGATCTCCTCCGAGGGCACGTCATGACTTTAGACATGGTTCTTACCTCCTAAACTGCGTCTGTTGCTCTTCTTCAGGTCTGAGTGAGCGGTACTCTCCTCTAGAGACACAGAAGCTGGAGAAAACACCACGCCAGCGTCACAACCCAACATGGCAGGAACCTTCTCCATCAGGAACTGAGGAACCACACCTGTAAACAACAGCATCAGGTGGCTTCACTTTAGCGGTATCACATTCAGTGCTCTTCACTGTAATAACTGACTGAATACATATTAAATGCATCAAAGCTTCAATTCCACTGCATTTTCATCATGTTATAAACAGGGTTTGCCAAACTGGAATTGGTGAGTTTATGAAAAGCTAGTAATTTATTTGTCATAAGAAGTCAAATAGCAATAATTAGAATATTTTTAAATAATTTGTCTACCTGCATGTCAATCAGGGATTCCTAAACCTTTTTTTGATCTAACCCCTATGTACTACAACAAGTGTAAGTGTTTATTAATGTACTGAAGTGAAAGGCGCACATACCCAGGTGTTGAGCGTTCTCGATGAGACACTGCACCGCCGCTGCCTGATGCTTGAGTCTCTTCTCAGTGCTGCTGCTCATCTTCTCTGCGCCGTCGCCACAGTGAAAGAGATTCGGTGCAAAGATCACCGACAGATTCCTGCTGTCCATCTTATTCTCAGAGCATCTGAAATGAAGGAGCAACACACACACACACAGAATGAGCAATACAAACACACGTTTAAAAACAAAAGAGCGTCTAAACCACTTCTGAAAATAGAGGAATTCATTAATTAGCATAACACGAGATGTGAGACAAACGTCGCACCGCTGAGAGACGGTCTTCAGGAAACTGAAGAAGTAACGCAGCGTGTTTAAGTTCCTGTCGGGCAGCACACAGGACAGCAGGACTGTGGCCGAGGTCCTCTCCTCCTCCGTGGGCAGCTCCTGAGCCTTCAGGAAAGCGCTGTGCAGGTCTGCGGTCAGAACCGGCTCAGGAAGCTCCCTGAAGAACTGTTTCAGAAGTCCAGCGACGTCCAGCGGGAGAGCAGTGTGCAGACCGTCCTCGCCCTGGTCCAGTTTGGCCTGCAGGGTCACAGTAATACAGCCGCTGGTAAATAATCACCCGTCACAGTGTCTGAAGAGCAGAGGCGGTCACTCACTCACTCACTCACCCTGAGGCTCTTGACCCGCACAACAGAGCCTGATTTTCTGAACAGGCCCTCGGTGTCCAAATGCTCCATGAGGCTCGTACACGCGTCTACTATAAAGCTGAAAGACAACGAGACATACTGTTTTATTGTTATGAATAAGTAAATATAAAATAAAAATACAATATAGTGAAACAGGCCAAATAGATAAAATATAAAACTATACTAAAATATAGGGCAAAAAATAATATAAAACCAAATTAATATATAATACTAAAATATAGGGGGAAAAAAAATAATGATAATACAATAATGAAATATAGGGCAAATAAGTAAAATATTTTACTATCATTGTATATGGTAATAGGGCAAATAAAACAACAATAAATATTAAACAACAACAACAACAATAATTATAAAATATGAAAAAAATCAGGCAAGAAAAAAAATATATTTTACTATCATTGTATATGGCAATAGGGCAAATAAAATAACAATAAATATTAAACAACAACAATAATAAAATATGAAAATATCGGGCAAATAAAAAATATTTCACTATCATTTTATAGGGAACTATAGGGCAAATAAATAAATTAAAAATAAATATAAAATAGTTAAAATATAGTGAAACAGGGCAAATGAAAATAAAATAAAAAAATAGGGAAATAAACAGCAAAAATAAATATAATACATTTCCATATAAAATGATAGTAAAATGTTTTATTTATTCGCCCTATTTTATTATTTTATATGGAAATAGGCAAATAAAACAAAATAATAAAACAAATAAAATAATAAAATTTAGTGAAACGGCAAATAAAATATAAAATAAAATATAAAAATACTAAAATATAGGGAAATACAAGGTAAAAATTTAATATAAAATATGGCTCAAATAAATAAAATAATGAAACGGCAGATAAAATAATAAAATAATACTAAAATGTAAGGAAATATAGGGACATATAAATAAAATATAATGAAATATAGACCAAATAAAAGTATACTTTGCTATCATTTTATAGGGACATAAATAAAATAACATAATAAAATTAAATATAAAAATTGTAATAATTTAGTGAAACAGGGCAAATAAATAAAATAAAACAAAATAATACTAAAATATAGGGCAAATAAACAAAAAAAAAAATAATAGTAAAATTAAATATAAAATAATGTAAATGTCTAAAGCATCAGGCAACTATTTTATTAGGCAAATGTTCTGCCATTCATATTTTGCTTATTGAATGTTACCTTTTGCTACTTGGTTAACTGTCTAACCACATCCCACAGACAGTCTTGTTTAACCGTCCTGTATTTGAGTGCAATGATGGCTGAACTACAGAAACCAATCAGCTCCATTGACTGTGGTGTTTAAAGCCATTCACTGCAGGAGATTGCTGCGGGTGGGGTGTGTAGAGGTGGGGCGTGTAGAGTAGAGGTGGTGGGGCGTGTAGAGTAGAGGTGGTGGGGCGTGTAGAGTAGAGGGTGGGGCGTGTAGAGTAGAGGTGGTGGGGCGTGTAGAGTAGAGGTGGTGGGGCGTGTAGAGTAGAGGTGGTGGGGCGTGTAGAGTAGAGGTGGTGGGGCGTGTAGAGTAGAGGTGGTGGGGCGTGTAGAGTAGAGGTGGTGGGGCGTGTAGAGTAGAGGGTGGGGCGTGTAGAGTAGAGGGTGGGGCGTGTAGAGTAGAGGTGGTGGGGCGTGTAGAGTAGAGGTGGTGGGGCGTGTAGAGTAGAGGTGGTGGGGCGTGTAGAGTAGAGGTGGTGGGGCGTGTAGAGTAGAGGGGGTGGGTGGGGCGTGTAGAGTAGAGGGGGTGGGTGGGGCGTGTAGAGTAGAGGTGGTGGGGCGTGTAGAGTAGAGGTGGTGGGGCGTGTAGAGTAGAGGTGGTGGGGCGTGTAGAGTAGAGGTGGTGGGGCGTGTAGAGTAGAGGGTGGGGCGTGTAGAGTAGAGGGTGGGGCGTGTAGAGTAGAGGGTGGGGCGTGTAGAGTAGAGGGTGGGGCGTGTAGAGTAGAGGGTGGGGCGTGTAGAGTAGAGGGTGGGGCGTGTAGAGTAGAGGGTGGGGCGTATAGAGTAGAGGGTGGGGCGTATAGAGTAGAGGTGGGGCGTGTAGAGTAGAGGGTGGGGCGTGTAGAGTAGAGGGTGGGGCGTGTAGAGTAGAGGGTGGGGCGTGTAGAGTAGAGGGTGGGGCGTGTAGAGTAGAGGTGGGGCGTGTAGAGTAGAGGGTGGGGCGTGTAGAGTAGAGGGTGGGGCGTGTAGAGTAGAGGGTGGGGCGTGTAGAGTAGAGGGTGGGGCGTATAGAGTAGAGGGTGGGGCGTATAGAGTAGAGGGTGGGGCGTATAGAGTAGAGGGTGGGGCGTATAGAGTAGAGGGTGGGGCGTATAGAGTAGAGGGTGGGGCGTATAGAGTAGAGGGTGGGGCGTATGCACTTAAAGGCATCGTTCAGCCAAACATTGTCAATTACTCGCCCTCATGTCGTTCATCTTCAAAACTCAAATGTTACTTTTGAATGAATAGACTTATCAATCTCTTAGACTTCATATATATCTTCATTTGTGTTATGAAGGTGAACAAATGTCTTACGGGTTTTTGAGTGAACCATCCCTTTAGGTGTGTTCGCCTAAGGGTATTCTTTGTTGCACATGAATGATTTTGGTCTATTTTGATTGTTTTAAAAGCAAACTCCACTTACAATCACTAAAGTCCATCACACAGCCCTCAGCATTAAGTTCTTAAATATTAAAAAGCATCTGTGTGCATGCATGTAAACGTTAGACTCCGTCTCACCAGGGCACGTCTCCGTAGTCCAACACATGACAGTGTGGCAGACCTTCAAGCGCCACCCCGAACACCCTCACCTACAAAGACAAGGAGGATCTGTTCAGGTAATGACGGAGAACATGAACAAGAGAAGCTCTGTGTGTTTGAAAATCAACAGCACTTCCCCTTCATCATCCACATAATGTCATTCACACAGCAGGCATGAAGAAGAAGCCAAACATGGGCACAAATGACTCTCATAAGACCAGAATCAGTCCTGTTACTGTAATTAATCACATTTCCTTCTATGATTTTGCAGCCAAACAAGCCGTATACACTCCCACACAAACATGCCCAGAATAGGTGTTTTGTACCGTAAATGTGTTACTGCAACAATGCATTTATGAACTGTTTTTTTATCTTGTTTTTTGTTTAGGAAACACTGTGATATTCTTTTAAAAAATATATATGTAAATATAGTGGTGTATGTAATTATTGTTCAGGCTCGTACAAGCATCTACTACAGCTGAACGAGAATGAGACATTAACTCTACATACAGGGCACAAATAAAATGCATTATAAAACAGGATAATAAAACAATAATAACTAAATATAAAATAAAAATACAATATAGTGAAACATAGGGTAAATAGATAAAATATAAAAATACAATATAGGGCAAAAAATAATATAAAATAATATTAAATATAAAATAAATTGTAGGGCAAAAATTAAAATAATGCTAAAATTTAGGGAAATGTAGGGCAAAAAATAAAAAATAGGGCCAATATTTTACTATTTTATATGGAAATAGGGCAAATAAAATAAAAATACCATTAAATATAAAACAACAACAATAATAATGAAAATATAAAAATATTTTACTATAAATTTTATAGGTAAATAAAAATATAAAATAATAAATATAAAAATAGTGAAACGGCAAATGAAAAAATAAAATACTAAAATATAGGGAAATACACAGAAAATATTTTACTATTGTTTTATAAAAAAAACTTTACTATCGTTTTATAGGGAGATAGGCAAATAAATAAAGTATAGTGAAACAGCAAGGCAAATAAATAAAAAAAATATATACTAAACTATAGGGAAACACATTTTTGTGTTTAAGATGTGTTGATTCATCTCTTTATTAGTGAACCACGTGAACAGGAAGTTGATCAACCATTTGGTGTGACAGTGACTTTATAGATTCTCTGAACGGATGAAACCAGGTAGAAAAACATTAAACAAAACTATTTCAACTACTGAATATTGAGCTTAAATAATAATAAACACACTAAGATCTGGTTACAGACTATTTCAATAAATAGTGATCTGCAGATCTAGACAGCATTCTGGGTACTGCTATTGTTTGAATATTCCTGGTTATTATTAATAAACGGGACAAATGTACAGCATTTAGGGAATCGCATATGAATGTTTATCCTAAATGTACGACCATGTTGGATTTCAGCCCATAAAAATCCAATGCATTTTTACATTTGGCAATAATTTACTCCCATAATCCCATGCCTGTAAGCGGAGCTGTGTTGCTGTCTAGATAGGAAGCTCACTATCTTTTGAGACAGCGTCGTAGCGTTTTTATGACAAAATCAGATGTTTTATGAACTCACCGTGTTCGCAGATGTCTGTTTGTTTCTGTTTTTATTCCAGTTTTTAATTTTTATTCCATAAACAGACCGAAGATGCTGAACGACGGCCAGACGAACCACATTCCTCTCCAAAACCTTCATAATGACGCCTAAAACCGTTAAAACCACTCGAAATATGAGGGAAATAGACTAAAAAGGTGCTTTCGGTTTAAAAACACGCGGAATATACGTTATGTGTGTATTTAATACACAATCTCTGATGGTTAGTTCACTTTTCTTCGCAGTTCTGACACATTTCAATAAAAAACAACCGATCAAAGTCACCAAACACCTCTCATATTACGCTCCCCGGCTGTGCTGCGCCTAAACATCGTTTTATAAAACAAAACAACGCGCTTTTAACCGTCTAAACGTCGCCATATAAACCTAATGTTTGTTTCTGTCCGCTTTATTTCCCGTCTTCACAACGGCAGCTCGGAAAAAGACGTTCAAATTTCGCGTTTCCTGCACTCTGATAGGGCTAGGGCTAGTCACGTGACGGTTCCTTCTCAGATGACCCCGCCCCTCTGCAGTGTGACACGCGTGATTGATGGCGCAGCAGATGCTCGCGTTTTAAAGCGACAGTGCAACATTATATATATTTCAGTGCTCAACAAGTCAGTACTAGTGCTATAATTGTCCATATCAGTGCATATGTATCAGGTTAAATTTGCAAACGTACTACGTTTTTGTATTTATTTTACCATAATGCTCCTTTTTTGTTTGTTTTGCATTATTGATGTCATGCAGTGCATTATATTTTTTTTAGTTTAGGAAACATACTGTGATATTCTTTTAAGACCTTCTGTGAATATATAAATGTGGTGGTGTATGTAATTATTATTCAGTACCATATCAAGTGTATAGCAGCATGTTTTTTGTATTTTTTTTTTTTTGCATCATTTCTCAAATGCATTTTGTGTTGATGCAATCATGCAAAACAGGCAAGTGACCACTCAATACACCGTTGTCTGTTATCAGTTATCTGTTTTTATTACAACATTACATGTATATACAGTAAAAGAGACAGTACAAATGTACGGCTGAGACTGAGAGATTGTTGTTGGTTTAGAAGCACTTCCTGTGGACAATGGAAGGACCTGCCTCGTCGTACTCCTGCTTGGTGATCCACATCTGCTGGAAGGTGGACAGGGAAGCCAGGATGGAGCCACCGATCCAGACGGAGTACTTACGCTCAGGAGGAGCAATGATCTGGAGAGAGAGACAGAGACCGTCTTAAACTCTGAGCGAACACTGCATGGGCTACTGTTTCAACTGATATGGCAAGCCACTTTAACGTTTATTCATTCTCTGGGTACAAGTTCTTGATATCAACAATTCAGCTTTCACTAGTTATAATGCTCAATATTAATATCAACAATAGAATTTGAATGGCAGCCTATGGTGAGATTTAACTAGTGAAAATACAATTACAGATATCAAGAATTATAGTTTTTATCAAGGATTTGTATTTCTGTGAGTGACGATGGTGTCAAAAAATTGCCATTGTACCAGACATCTTATATCATTTTGTAATTGATGTAATACCTTTTATATGTCTGCAAAATGTAATAAAAAAAACTTGGGAATGAAGGGTCGTAATTTTGAGACGAAACTATGACGTGCTAGGTCATAATTATGGGATGGAGTCGAAATTGTGACATACAAGTCATAATTATGACATAGAGATGTATATGTTTTTACATTTATTACGATTTTTAATGTCGAAATTATGACAATGAGAGTCATAGTTTCGACTGTCATAATTGTGACTAAGTAAAAATGATGATTTAGTGTGTCATCGTTTTGACTTTTTAATCTCATCATTGTGACTTGGTGTGTCAATTTCTACTGTCTCATAATTTGGATTTTTTAGTCTCATAATTTTTTACTTTTTATGTCATAATTTTTACTTTTTATATCATAATTAAGATTAACCCAAAGCAGTTTTTTTTTTTTTTTTTTGCCATTGTTACTAGTAGAAATCTAATTCCTGATATCAAGAGTTGGCATTTTAACTAGTGAAAATTGAATTGTTGATATCAAGAATTAATAAAAGACAAAATGGCTTGCCATATTATTACTAAATGTAGTTCCCAATATCAAAAATTGCTATCGTTACTATTAGAAATATAATTCCTGATATCAAGAGTTGGCATTTTAACTAGTGCAAATGTAATTGCTGAATGAATAAATGTTAAAACGGCTTGCCATACAACTAAGACTGAACAGGTCACTTTTTAACAAATTATTTTTTGCTATAGCTAAAGCATTTCTTAAGCCTCAGTTAATGCATTAATTGTAAAGTGTCACAGTGTGTTTTTTTGACGTGATTAAGTGTGTGTTTGGCTCACCTTGATCTTCATGGTGCTGGGGGCCAGAGCAGTGATCTCCTTCTGCATACGGTCAGCAATACCAGGGTACATGGTGGTACCACCGGACAAGACGTTGTTGGCGTACAGATCCTTACGGATGTCAATGTCGCACTTCATGATGCTGTTGTAGGCGGTCTCATGGATGCCAGCAGACTCCATACCTGAGGTGAGAGAGGAAAGTTGAGTTCTCAATTCACAGCACTAGTTTGGGAATAACTGGAGGAGCATCCGGGATGAAACGCACCAATGAAGGAAGGCTGGAAGAGGGTCTCGGGGCAGCGGAAACGCTCGTTACCGATGGTGATGACCTGACCGTCGGGCAGCTCGTAGCTCTTCTCCAGGGAGGAGGAGGAGGCGGCGGTGGCCATCTCGTTCTCGAAGTCCAGAGCCACATAGCAGAGCTTCTCCTTGATGTCGCGCACGATCTCACGTTCAGCTGTGGAGAGGCAAGAGATGTGTGTGTTACCTCAGGGCGTTACACCTGTGCTACAGCTGTGCTGAAAGTCCAGCGCCACTCACCGGTTGTAACGAAAGAGTAGCCTCTCTCAGTCAGGATCTTCATGAGATAGTCAGTCAGATCGCGACCGGCCAGATCCAGACGCATGATGGCGTGGGGCAGGGCGTAACCCTCATAGACTGGGACGTTGTGGGTCACACCGTCACCAGCGTCCAGCACGATACCTGCAGAGGGCAGCACGCGGTCAGACTAACAGCAGCGGTCACTGATGGACGGGTCACACCTGTCAGCCCGCTAATCTCACACAATGCAGACGGCCTTCATGAGATCCGTGTGTGTAATTACAGCTGACAGGGAACGTTCTGTCTCAGAGTTATGAACAAACGTCCTTCCAGTAACGTTCATAGAATGTTCTGGTCTTTAATAATGCTCTCAAAACGTTCTGGAGTGTTTTAAATGTGTCAGTCTTCTAACATTTTTAAATGTTGCTACTTGTTGGAACGTTAAGAGAACATTCAAATGTAACGGTCGCATAATGTGTGAAGAATGACAAAATGGAATGTTCGCTTAACGTTCAAATAATGCTTATAAAACGTTAACAAAACGTTCTTAGAATATATTTTGGTTTGCTGGGATTGTCTGACAAATAATCTACAGCACGTGTCAAAAAAATGGAAATGCTAAGAAATGTATACAGGATTCCAATTGGATTATTTTTTATCATAATTTGAAATGATCGGAAATCGGGGTTATTATCATTAACTAAAACTAAAACCATAAAAAAAAACCATTTTGTTATTTGAAATATTAAAAATATATATTTTATTTTAGCTAGTTGCCAAGGCGTCTAGTTTAACTTGCCTACTAAACTAAAAACCTATTGTTAATATAATATTAAATTATTACAAATTAAAATAAATATATAATATAAAAAATATGACAACGCACAACAAAATTACTAAAGTAAATGCAATAGTATGTCAATGACAATCCAATTGGATTTAAGATTCTACTGGATTCAACCAATGAGATTCTACAGGATTTTTAACATTTTAACAGCACATTTTCTCTCAGGAAAAAAGGTACAAAAGCTGTCACTGGGGCGATTCCCATTTCGAAGGGCACTAATATGTACCATTTACGTACTGATATGTGCTAACATGTATCTTTAAGATACTAATATGCACCTTTTAGGGGTAAATATGGTGCAAATGTGTACCTTTTGAAAGGTTACCGCCCTAGTGGAAGCTTTTGTACTTTTTTTTTCTGAGAGTGTGTCCAGATTTGGTGTTGTTTGAGAGTGTGTGGCTCACCGGTGGTACGGCCGGAGGCGTACAGGGACAGCACAGCCTGGATGGCCACATACATGGCAGGGACGTTGAAGGTCTCAAACATGATCTACAGGAGGAGACAGAAGAGTTAGAGCGGCTCTGAGAGCGAGTGTGAGACTCTCGAAGGCTTCATCAGTACCTGAGTCATCTTCTCCCTGTTGGCCTTGGGGTTGAGAGGGGCTTCGGTGAGCAGGGTTGGGTGCTCCTCAGGGGCCACACGCAGCTCATTGTAGAAGGTGTGGTGCCAGATCTGAAGAGCACAGGTGTGTTAATCACAGCGCTCTCATGCATCCGACTCGCGTGTGTGTGTGTATGTGTGTGTGTGTGTGTGAGTGTGAGTGCGCACCTTCTCCATGTCGTCCCAGTTAGTGATGATGCCGTGCTCAATGGGGTACTTCAGAGTCAAGATACCTCTCTTGCTCTGAGCCTCATCACCTACGTAGCTGTCCTTCTGACCCATACCGACCATCACACCCTGAGGGAGAGACACTGGTCAGTGAACGCACGCCACAGGCAAAAGCATGCACGGGTCAGTTTGACTAGTGGAACGGAAACACGTGTTTGTTTCATTGCACTTGATCCATTAGCGTCTGTAGCTTCACACACACCTAACTTTACACTTTTATTCATATCTATATCCTCAAGGGTTTGTTCATATATCATTCGCCCTGATTTACACTTAAAACATGGCGAAAATGATTATTTTAATGAGTCAAACAAGAAATTGGGAATTTATGTAAATTGGTGTATATAAGAGAATGCATTTGACAATGTGTATTTAATTCCACAATGCATTTGAAAGCCTTTATGTATAATGCGTTATTAAAAAAAAGTTGCTGCCTTAAAGTTTTAAGTACAATCAACTTGTATGTTTAAGTCAATTCAACTTAAATTACATTAAACTGACATTAAAAAATAGTTGAATCTTATAAGAAAAAGTTGCTTATTAAAGCAATGTAAAAATGTGTTGTCATAAATTATTGATCGTATCATTTAATGCATCTTATATTGGTCTCATGAATAATTGTTATAATAACCACAGTTATAATACATTATAAAACAAGTATAATGCATTAAAGAACAACCAATTTCAGATGCAACAAGGAATCTGAATATTATAATGCATTTTAACTTTGGTTTCTATTATTTATGAATACCTTTATAATGCATTATAGTAATTTCAACTTAAATTACATTAAGCTGACTTTAAAAAAAATGAGTTGAATCTTGTATAACTTATAAAAAAAGACATGAGTGATAAAAAGAGAAATCCTCTAATGAGTCAAACAAGAAATCTGGAATTTATGCAAATTGATATCTATAAGAGAATGCATTTAAATGCATAAAGCCTTTATGTATAATGCGTTATAAAAGTATTTTAATGCATTAATTAAAAAAAAAAAAAAAAATTTTAAATTAAGTACAATCACCTTGGATTGTTTCAACTTAAATTACACTGTCATAACTTATTGATCATATAATGTAATGCATCTTATAATGCATGAATAATTGTAACTTTAGAAAATATAATGCATTAAAACTCGACAAACAACCAATTTCAGATGCAACAAGGAATCTGTGAATATTATAATGCATTTTAACTTTGCTTACACTTCTTTATGAAACTATATAACGCATGTACATTATGAATACCTTTATAATGCATTATAGAGGAAGTGTTTAATTAGACAATGCAATCATTTGCATATTTAAACTTGCAGCTGTGATGTCTTGCATTAACTAGAACGTTGACGTCAGCTCATGTGTGTGTGTGAGTTGTGTTTCAGAAGTGTGTGTGCACCTGGTGACGGGGCCTTCCAACGATGGAGGGGAAGACAGCACGGGGAGCGTCATCTCCGGCAAATCCAGCCTTGACCAAGCCAGAGCCGTTGTCGCACACAAGGGCGGTAGTCTCCTCGTCGTCGCACATGGTTGGTTTTTCTGGTTGGTCTGTGAGGGAAAGCGTCACACGGTCAGACACACACAAGCACTGAGAGATTCACTGTGAAACTGACAATCAACACATGTTTAAGCTTAACTGACATTAAATACCACATCCCCCGGTTTCACAGACTAAAATGCATGTTTGAGCCATTTTAAATGAAAGCATATCTTAAAATATGTCACGTTTTGTCTCAAGATGCAACCAGTAATGTTTTTATCTAAGGCACGTTTATAAAAGCTACTTAAATGTCCTAGTTAAACTCTGGCTTAATCTAAGCCTTGTCAGTGGAACCGGGCCTAAATGTTATAAATGCATTGATATTATTAAACTGGCTTAAAAAAAATAAGTTAACTTAACTTATTACGATGAGTTAAAGCAATGTAAAGGTATAAATCTTCTCGATAATATTAATCAAACTGGTCTAAAGCTTGAGCGACACGTGCTTCTTCTTCTCTCAGTCCCTGAAGGGTTACTGAAATCAAATCTGCCCTGCGCCGGCGGCTCAAGACTTCACTAATGCCAAAGAAAGGCTGGAGTTTCACAGCAGGGCAGGCGCTCTATTTACAGCTCGCCTCTCTCCGTCGCAGCTGTCAGCGTTCATTCATGCACTGATGCTTCAGCACCGCACGCAAAACATTTAAATACAAGATCTAATCAGAAGAAGAGGCTTGTGCTATCCTAAGATTATCAGCTCCGACAAAAACTTAAAGTCGCTCGTAAAATAATCCGTTCACACAATCTAACTGGAGCTAGAAAGCTCAGACTAGAAGATGTAAAGAAGTAGCCAGCCGTTCGTAGGACTCACCAAGTTGTTATCACAAGACTGATGCTTCCACTGGGACAGAGAGACGAGGTGAGGAGCCCCTTTAAATACCAGCGGCTCCTGGGGGCCGGGGCGGGGCATGGGGTTCACACAAGCCCAAATAAGAGCAGACGAGAAAAAATAAAAAAAGAGAAAATAACCCCCACCACCCACGAATCCGATCTCGCCGGCCTCCCTAAAACTAAGAAAGGCTTCCTTGGAAATAGCGGGCCGAGTGCCAATCATCTCCAGATTTCTGGGTGAAATGCATAATTCAAATGTCAATTATCTGCTTATTATTTGACATGTTGAGCATTTGCATATCTCGTGCAAAGATTATTTAAATAAAAACACTGTTTTGTGCAATTATTTTAAGGTGTCCTTGTTACAATGTACTTACTATAGTAATTATGCATAATTACATGCAACTGTCCCTATAGTAAGTGCATGTTGTTCATTAATATTACTCAGTGCTTAAATATATAATTACACTGTAACACTGACACCGTAAAATAAAGTGTAATTATATATTTAAGCACTGAGTAATATTAATGAACAACATACACTTACTATAGGGATAGTTGCGTGTAATTATGCATAATTTACTGTTATTACTATGGTAAGGACACTGTAAAATATAAGTGTTACCTTTTATATTTTCACTTCTTTATTGCATGAAAGCATGGGGGAATGTTTTAAACCCGTTTGTGAGGGGTAATGTTTAAATGTCGTAGTTTTAGTGTGTGATTTGTGTCTTTCTGGTGTCAGCTTTGCTCATCTATAGTCAGCAGTCTCTTGATATAATCGTGATTATTCAGCGTTTTACGGACACACACTGCCTAAAGATGTCGACCAGGGTTTGCCGGCTCTCGTTTTAGCAACATCTTAGAGGCTCCTCGCTCTCTCCAGGAGGAATACTGTATATGTCAATGGGCGCTGGCATGTGGGCTCGAACCCTAAATGTGGTTAACAGCTGAGGGGTAACGGCAGCCGGGCCCTCGTCCCCTCTCCTGCGCCGTGATTGGCTGGGCTGTAGTAGTAGCAGCTGCGCTCTGATTGGCTCAGCTCTCTCCTTTTAGGGTCACAGTTCTCATCAGGTGTTGTGAACGTGAGGCCGGACTCCCACTGGAGTGATTCATGAGATCCTGATCCTCAGCGCCACTTTAGGAAATCCTCCCTTACTATGACAACACATGAGACTCAAACCCTCTTCAAACTACAGCATGTCATTCACTCACATCTATCTATCTATCTATCTATCTATCTATCTATCTATCTATCTATAATCTGTCTATCTATCTATCTATCTATCTATAATCTGTCTATCTATCTATCTATCTATCTATCTATAATCTGTCTATCTATCTATTTATCTATAATTTGTCTATCTATCTATCTATCTATCTATAATCTGTCTATCTATCTATCTATCTATCTATAATCTGTCTATCTATCTATCTATCTATCTATAATTTGTCTATCTATCTATCTATCTATCTATAATCTGTTTATCTATCTATTTATCTATAATTTGTCTATCTATCTATCTATAATCTATCTATCTATCTATCTATCTATAATCTGTCTATCTATCTATTTATCTATAATCTGTCTATCTATCTATCTATAATCTGTCTATCTATCTATCTATCTATCTATAATCTGTCTATCTATCTATTTATCTATAATTTGTCTATCTATCTATCTATAATCTGTCTATCTATCTATTTATCTATAATCTGTCTATCATCTATCTATCTATAATCTGTCTATCATCTATCTATCTATCTATCTATCTATCTATCTATCTATTCGCAGCGCTTCACTTTTTCCACATTTTGTTATGTTACAGCCTTATTCCAAAATGGATTAAATTCATTATTCATTTCCTCAATTCTACAAACAATATCCCATAATGACAACATGAAAGAAGTTTGTTTGAAATCTTTGCAAATTTATTAAAAATAAAAAACAAATAAATTACATGTAAGTATTCACAGCCTTTGCTCAATACTTTGTTGAAGCACCTTTGGCACCAATCACAGCCTCAAGTCTTTTTGAGTATGATGCTACAAGCTTGGCACACCTATTTTTGGGCAGTTTCTCCCATTCTTCTTTGGAGGACCTCTCAAGCTCCATCAGGTTGGATGGGGAGCGTCGGTGCACAGCCATTTTCAGATCTCTCCAGAGATGTTCAAGTCTGGGCTCTGGCTGGGCCACTCAAGGACATTCACAGAGTTGTCCCGTAGCCACTCCTTTCTTATCTTGGCTGTGTGCTTACGGTCGTTGTCCTGTTGGAAGAGGAACCTTCACCCCAGTCTGAGGTCCAGAGCACTCTGGAGCAGGTTTTCATCAAGGATGTCTCTGTACATTGCTGCATTCATCTTTCCCTCGATCCTGATTAGTCTCCCAGTTCCTGCCACTGAAAAGCATCCCCACAGCATGATGCTGCCACCACCATGCTTCACTGTAGGGATGGTATTGGTCAGGTGATGAGCGGTGCCTCGTTTCCTCCAGACATGACGCTTGCCATTCAGGCCAAAGAGTTCAATCTTTGTTCATCAGACCAGAGAATTTAGTTTCTCATGGTCTGAGAGTCTTTCAGGTGCCTTTTGGCAAACTCCAGGTGGGCTGTCATGTGCCGTCTGGCCACTCTACCATACAGGCCTGATTGGTGGAGTGCTGCAGAGATGGTTGTTCTTCTGGAAGATTCTCCTCTCTCCACAGAGAAACGCTGGAGCTCTGTCAGAGTGACCATTGGGTTCTTGGTCACCTCCCTGACTAAGGCCCTTCTCCCCCGATCGCTCAGTTTGGCCGGGCGGCAGCTCTAGGAAGAGTCCTGGTTTTTCCAAACTTCTTCCATTTACGGATGATGGAGGCCACTGTGCTCATTGGGACCTTCAATGCTGCAGAAATGTTTCTGTACCCTTCCCCAGATCTGTGCCTCGATACAATCCTGTCTCGGAGGTCTACAGACAATTCCTTGGACTTCATGGCTTGGTTTGTGCTTGACATGCACTGTTAACTTGTGGGACCTTATATAGACAGGTGTGTGCCTTTCCAAATCATGTCCAATCAACTGAATTTACCACAGGTGGACTCCAATCAAGTTGTGGAAACATCTCATGGATGATCAGTGGAAACAGGAGCACCTGAGCTCAATGAGTGTCATGGCAAAGGCTGTGAATACTTATGTACATGTGATTTTTTTCGTATTTTATTTTTAATAAATTTGCAAAGATTTCAAACAAACTTCTTTCACGTTGTCATTATGGGGTATTGTTTGTAGAATTGAGGAAAACCATTTTGGAATAAGGCTGTAACATAACAAAATGTGGAAAAAGTGAAGCGCTGTGAATACTTTCTGGATACACTGTATAAACATTCTTTCATCGTATGAGCCTTCACATGCAAAATGATCCATTCAGTTATCAAAATCTGTCAGACATGTTATATTCTATGAATATTTATGACATGGAATGTTTGTTAAACTTCAACACACACATACACCGATCAGGCATAACATTATGACCAGGTGAAGTGAATAACACTGATTATCTCTTCATCACGGCACCTGTTAGTGGGTGGGATATATTAGGCAGCAAGTGAACATTTTGTCCTCAAAGTTGATGTGTTAGAAGCAGGAAAAATGGGCAAGCGTAAGGATTTGAGCGAGTTTGACAAGGGCCAAATTGTGATGGCTAGACGACTGGGTCAGAGCATCTCCAAAACTGCAGCTCTTGTGGGGTGTTCCCGGTCTGCAGTGGTCAGTATCTATCAAAAGTGCTCCAAGGAAGGAACAGTGGTGAACCGGTGACAGGGTCATGGGCGGCCAAGGCTCATTGATGCACGTGGGGAGCGAAGGCTGGCCCATGTGGTCCGATCAAACAGACGAGCTACTGGAGCTCAAATTGCTCAAGAAGTTAATGCTGGTTCTGATAGAAAGGTGTCAGAATACACAGTGCATCGCAGTTTGTTGCGTATGGGGCGGCATAGCCGCAGACCAGTCAGGGTGCCCATTAGGGCTGTGCGATATGGACAAAAAATCATATCTCAGTATTTTTTGGTTGAAAGGCGATACACGGTATATATCTCGTTATTTTCTACATTTTTCTATTTGGATTAAAAAAAAAATCTGTATAAAAAAATCTTTATATAGTAATAATTATAAATAAAATTATAGTAATAATTTTATTTCACATCCTGCCCAGTGATGTCCTAAAAACAATGTTGATATTGAAGGCTATAAACAAATACAGTGAATGTAATGTAGGCTATGCAATATATTATGTGCAAAAAGGGGGTTTACAAATCTAAAAACAAAATTAATAATTTTGTTTTTAAATTCACTAAACTAAAAATGAAAAAAAAAGAAGCATATTAGCCTATATTACCCCTTTATAATGGTCACTTTCATAAAAATATACTTACTTGTAGGTTTAAAATTCCACATATGGCACATTTATTGTCCAACAACAAATATTTTAGAAATATGTATACTTTAGTCAGAATTATTGCGTTTCTATTCTATTGCGCGCCGTCTGTTTGCCGCGCATGCGCGTGTCGGCGCTCATTCACGGAAACCTGAATTTTAGCGGAGATTCACTTGCAGAAGGCTCGTCCTCTCCTGACAGCAAAATGGACATATTTGCATGACTTTCTAACATTTACAAACGGAAAATATACCTGTGAAATGTAAATGTACAAACTCGATATACCGCCCAGCCCTAGTGCCCATGCTGACCCCTGTCCACCGCCGAAAGCACCAGCAGTGGCACGTGAGCATCAGAACTGGACCACGGAGCAATGGAAGAAGGTGGCCTGGTCTGATGAATCACGTTTTCTTTTACATCACGTGGATGGCCGGGTGTGTGTGTGTGGCTTACCTGGGGAACACATGGCACCAGGATGCACTATGGGAAGAAGGCAAGCCGGTGGAGGCAGTGTGATGCTTTGGGCAATGTTCTGCTGGGAAACCTTGGGTCCTGCCATCCATGTGGATGTTACTTTTACACGTCCCACCTACCTAAGCATTGTTGCAGACCATGTACACCCTTTCATGGAAACGGTATTCCCTGGTGGCTGTGGCTCTTTCAGCAGGATAATGCGCCCTGACACAAAGCACAAATGGTTCAGGAATGGTTTGAGGAGCACAACAACGAGTTTGAGGTGTTGACTTGGCCTCCAAATTCCCCAGATCTCAATCCAATCGAGCATCTGTGGGATGTGCTGAACAAACAAGTCCGATCCATGGAGGCCCCACATCGCAACTTACAGGACTTAAAGGATCTGCTGCTAACATCTTTTTATTTTGGCAGCAAAAAGGGGACCAACACAATATTAGTCATAATGTTATGCCTGATCGGCGTATATAAATTTATATATATTTACAACCCTGAACAGCAGCAGCTACATCAGTCCTTATTTGTATGTATTTGAACTTACTCATTTGTATTTATACAGTACATTTATTTTTGTAGAAATGTGTTACGTCATGGAAGAGCAATAGGAAGATATATATGTGTTAGAGAAAGACATAATAGAGTCAAACAATAGTGAATATTAAGATTACATGTAACACATTTCTAAAAAAAAATAATAAGTGTACTGTATAAATACAAATGTGTGAGTGAGAATGAGTGTGTGAGTGTGTGTTTGAGAGTGAGTGTGAGTGAAAATGAGTGTGTGAGAATGAGTGTGTGTTTGAGAATGAGTGTGTGTTTGAGAATGAGTGTGTGAGTGAGAATGAGTGTTTGAGAATGAGTGTGTGTTTGAGAATGAGTGTGTGTTTGAGAATGAGTGTGTGAGTGAGAATGAGTGTGTGAGTGAGAATGAGTGTGATTGAAAATAAGTATGTTTGAGAATGAGTGTGTGTTTGAGAATGAGTGTGTGTTTGAGAATGAGTGTGTGAGTGAGAATGAGTGTTTGAGAATGAGTGTGTGATTGAAAATAAGTATGTTTGAGAATGAGTGTGTGAGTGAGAATGAGTGTGTGTTTGAGAATGAGTGTGTGAGTGAGAATGAGTGTGTGAGTGAGAATGAGTGTGTGAGTGTGTGTTTGAGAATGAGTGTGTGTTTGAGAGTGAGTGTGTGTTTGAGAATGAGTGTGTGAGTGAGAGTGTGAGTGAGAATGAGTGTGTGAGTGAGAATGAGTGTTTGAGAATGAGTGTGTGTTTGAGAGTGAGTGTGTGTTTGAGAGTGAGTGTGTGTTTGAGTGAGTGTGTGAGTGAAAATGAGTGTGTGAGTGAGAATGAGTGTGTGTTTGAGAATGAGTGTGTTTTAGAGAATGAGTGTGTGAGTGAGAATGAGTGTGTGTTTGAGAATGAGTGTGTGTTTGAGAATGAGTGTGATTGAAAATGAGTGTGTGAGTGTGTGATTGAGAATGAGTGAGTGAGAATGAGTGTGTGTTTGAGAATGAGTGTGTGTTTGAGAGTGAGTGTGTGTTTGAGAATGAGTGTGTGTTTGAGAGTGAGTGTGTGTTTGAGAATGAGTGTGCGAGTGAAAATGAGTGTGTGAGTGAGAATGAGTGTGTGTTTGAGAATGAGTGTGTGAGTGAGAATGAGTGTGTGTTTGAGAATGAGTGTGTGAGTGAGAATGAGTGTGTGAGTGAGAATGAGTGTGTGTTTGAGAATGAGTGTGTGATTGAGAATGAGTGTGTGAGTGAGAATGAGTGTGTGTTTGAGAATGAGTGTGTGTTTGAGAGTGAGTGTGTGTTTGAGAATGAGTGTGCGAGTGAAAATGAGTGTGTGAGTGAGAATGAGTGTGTGTTTGAGAATGAGTGTGTGAGTGAGAATGAGTGTGTGTTTGAGAATGAGTGTGTGAGTGAGAATGAGTGTGTGAGTGAGAATGAGTGTGTGAGTGAGAATGAGTGTGTGATTGAGAATGAGTGTGTGATTGAGAATGAGTGTGTGTTTGAGAATGAGTGTGTGTTAGAGAATGAGTGTGTGAGTGAGAATGAGTGTGTGATTGAGAATGAGTGTGTGTTAGAGAATGAGTGTGTGAGTGAGAATGAGTGTGTAATTGAGAATGAGTGTGTGACTGAGAACGAGTGTGTGATTGAGAATGAGTGTGTGTTTTGGCTGTGGGTGTTTGTTCCTCCTTCACATTTTCACTGCTTGAGAGTTTGACTATTAATAGCCGCTGTGCTCCGTCTGCACATACGGCGAGTGAAGGAGATTCCTCAGCATTCTCATGAAGACCGGCCGCCAGAGCCGAATCGAATGTGTGTGAGCGTGTGTGTGTGTGTGTGAGAGAGTGCATTCTCATGAAGACCGGCCGCCAGAGCCGAATCAACACACGTGATATACTCAGAGAAAACATTCATTTAACTGACATATGAGCAGTGAAACCTTTTCTGGTAGCCAATTAATATGTGCGTCATATTTCACACAGATGCAGACCAAATATCAAGCTGACGTTCAGTCGCTCTGGCTCAGTTCTCAAATGAGACCTTTTCTCTCTCAAAACAATAAGTTCATATCTCTGAACACTCTGAACACTGTTCACATCAGATTTGAATTATTGATTTCAGTAATTGCATGTGTTTTTAGCACACGTGTGCAGAGTTATAGCACACGTGTGTGACGAGCTGATTCTCAGTGAAACTCTTTCATCCTTCAGAGATCACAATCTGTCAGATATAATCCATAACTATTTATGACATGGAATCTTTGTAATGTAAATTGGCAAATTGACATTATAATGAAATACGAATCCCAATCTTATCAATCAACCAATCAAGTTTGGAAATGTGTCTGTGTGTGTGTGTGTGTGTGAGAGAGAGAGTGTGTTAGTGAGTGTGTATGTGTGTGTGTGTGAGAGTGTGTGTGTGTGTGTGAGCGAGTGAGTGTGTGTGTGAGCGAGTGTGAGTGTGTGTGAGTGTGTTTGAGTGTGTGAGAGAGAGTGAGTGAGAGTGAGTGTGAGTGTGTGTGTGTGTGAGAGAGTGTGAGTGAGTCACACACACTCACACACACACACACACATTCTTGTATAGAAAGCAGTTTGTCAACAACAAAGTAGAAAAACCCACATGAAATATAACAAATATTTCCATAATGAAAAAAACATCTAAACATTTTGACTAGTGTGACTCACACAATGACAAAAACTCTTTTTATTTTGGTGGCTTTGGCCAATTTACTGACACAATAACTTTTTAAAGCATTAATTAAATGTGAAATATAAATATATTGTGTAAGAGCAACAGCGCCTCTCCGCGGCAGGAGGCGGAACTGCAGCTAGCGCGCACACGTCATCAGAGCGACGCGGGGCCGTGACGCTGGCACGCGACGCGACGGCTGTAGTGAGTACATGCCTCCACACGAGAAGTTTTATGAGTGTGTTTCGCGTGTTTTGATCGCGATGGCGTCGAGGAGTGTGTGATGCAGGATGAGCGATCACTCTCTTCAGCAGGAGAACGAGCTCGAGGCGCTGGCGTCGATATACGGCGAGGACTTCAGAGACATCCGAGCAGAAGATCCGTGGAGGGTAGTCGTGTCTGTGTGTTAACCACTCGTGCTCACTTCTGTACACTTATAATGTGTCTTAAACCGCTCGTGCTCACTTCTGTACACGTGTAATGTGTCTTATACCATAAACAGTCATAATATAGTGATTCATTTCACTTTCAGTGCTTAGATATGCAGAAGTGGGTGTGTCACGTTAATGAGCTCAGTGTTTTGACGTGTGTGTGTGTGTGTGTGTGTGTGTGTGTGTGAGAGAGAGAGAGAGAGAGTGAGTGAGTGAGTGAGTGAGTGTTACTGTAACGCAATTAAATAAACCATGAAACGTATACAGCTTTACAATAATTTAAAAAAAATTTAACAAAAAAAATTAGGACCCTATGAAATATATTTATATATTTCCCAAATTATAATTATTACTGTAATTATTTTTTAATACTACTTTTAGCGGAACAATCTACTGTACAATAATATTTGAATTGTCACAATTTCTTCAAGTGAAACCAGACTTTTATTTTGGCGGGTTGTCATAACTTTTATTCATTTATCCGTGATGTTCTGCGTTATACAGTAATCCCATCTGTGCAGGAAGTGATGTGTGTGTGTGTGTGTGTGTGTGTGTGTGTGTGTGTGTGTGTGTGTGTGTGTGTGAGAGTGTGTGTGTGTGTGTGATGTCATCTGCAGGAAGTGACGTGTGTGTGTGTGTGTGATGATGTCATCTGCAGGAAGTGACGTGTGTGTGTGTGTGTGTGTGTGTGTGTGTGATGTCATCTGCAGGAAGTGACGTGTGTGTGTGTGATGTCATCTGCAGGAAGTGACGTGTGTGTGTGTGATGTCATCTGCAGGAAGTGACGTGTGTGTGTGTGATGTCATCTGCAGGAAGTGACGTGTGTGTGTGTGTGTGATGATGTCATCTGCAGGAAGTGACGTGTGTGTGTGATCTGCAGGTCAGACGTCCTCCTGAGGTGTACCTGAAGCTGCGGCCAAAGGGACTCGCTCACGGACAGACGAGCTTCGTCTCGGTGGACCTGCAGGTCAAGTGTCCTGAGACCTATCCGGATGTGTGAGTGTCACGGACACACTGATCTGAACACACTCGCAGTCAAACACGCACACACTGATCTGAACACACTCGCAGTCAAACACGGACACACTGATCTGAACACACTCGCAGTCAAACACGGACACACTGATCTGAACACACTCGCAGTCAAACACGGACACACTGATCTGAACACACTCACAGTCAAACACGCACACACTGATCTGAACACACTCACAGTAAAACACGGACACACTGATCTGAACACACTCACAGTCAAACACGGACACACTGATCTGAACACACTCACAGTCAAACACGCACACACTGATCTGAACACACTCACAGTCAAACACGGACACACTGATCTGAACACACTCGCAGTCAAACACGCACACACTGATCTGAAAACACTCGCAGTCAAACACGGACACACTGATCTGAACACACTCGCAGTCAAACACGGACACACTGATCTGAACACACTCGCAGTCAAACACGCACACACTGATCTGAACACACTCGCAGTCAAACACGGACACACTGATCTGAACACACTCGCAGTCAAACACGGACACACTGATCTGAACACACTCGCAGTCAAACACGGACACACTGATCTGAACACACTCGCAGTCAAACACGGACACACTGATCTGAACACACTCGCAGTCAAACACGGACACACTGATCTGAACACACTCGCAGTCAAACACGGACACACTGATCTGAACACACTCGCAGTCAAACACGGACACACTGATCTGAACACACTCGCAGTCAAACACGGACACACTGATCTGAACACACTCGCAGTCAAACACGGACACACTGATCTGAACACACTCGCAGTCAAACACGCACACACTGATCTGAACACACTCGCAGTCAAACACGCACACACTGATCTGAACACACTCGCAGTCAAACACGGACACACTGATCTGAACACACTCGCAGTCAAACACGCACACACTGATCTGAACACACTCGCAGTCAAACACGCACACACTGATCTGAACACACTCGCAGTCAAACACGGACACACTGATCTGAACACACTCGCAGTAAAACACACACACACTGATCTGAACACACTCAGTCAAACACGAACACACTGATCTGAACACACTCGCAGTCAAACACGGACACACTGATCTGAACACACTCGCAGTCAAACACGGACACACTGATCTGAACACACTCGCAGTCAAACACGCACACACTGATCTGAACACACTCGCAGTAAAACACGGACACACTGATCTGAACACACTCGCAGTAAAACACACACACACTGATCTGAACACACTCAGTCAAACACGAACACACTGATCTGAACACACTCGCAGTCAAACACGGACACACTGATCTGAACACACTCGCAGTTAAACACGGACACACTGATCTGAACACACTCGCAGTCAAACACGCACACACTGATCTGAACACACTCGCAGTCAAACACGCACACACTGATCTGAACACACTCACAGTCAAACACGCACACACTGATCTGAACACACTCACAGTCAAACACGCACACACTGATCTGAACACACTCACAGTCAAACACGCACACACTGATCTGAACACACTCACAGTCAAACACGCACACACTGATCTGAACACACTCACACAAACACTATTCTGTTGTTTTATTTTTCTTTTTTTTTTTTTTAGGTGATTTTTTTTTTTTTCATTTTCATGCAGATGAAATATTAAATACACATGAATAATGCACAAATAATCTCTTTTTAGTGTTTTATTTTTAAATAATTTTTTTATATTGAGCTTTTTAATTTTCATGCAGATGAAATAGTACCAAATACACAAATAAAATAATGCCTCTCTTTTAGTAAGTGTTTTTAGATTTTTATTTTTATTTTTTAAATTTTAAAATGATCTTTTTTTGGCACTTTTTCATTTTCATGCAGATGAAATGGTACAAAAACACATGAATAATGTTCAAATAAAACTTTTTTTTTTTTTTTAGTGTTTTATTAATTTTTTAGTATTCTATTTTTATTTAATTTTGATTTTTAGGTGATTGATTTATTCCACTTTTGTACTTTATTGCAGATGAAATGGTACCAGAAACACATAAATAATGCATCTTATTTAGTGTTTTATTTAGATTTATTTTAATTGTATAAATTCATTTCAGATACCCATTTTACACTTTCATTTTCATGCAATTAATGATTGTTACGCTGCCGTATAATAATCTCTATAATCTTATAGTTTTTCTGCAAATAAAAATTGTCTAATTGTCCAAAACATTTCCATCCCCAACCGTTTTTAAGACCATTTCTGTTTGAGTAATTTTGTTGTCTGTTTTTAATATCTGTATAGTTTTTATTAACTTTATTTCAGTTTTTGTTACATTAGTACATCAAGTGAAACTAAATGAAAATGAGAAATGTCATTTATACTCGACTGTATGGTCTGTCCAGTCCAGTCCTGTATCCCAGCATGCCTGATAGATGTGTGTGTGTGTGTGTGTGTGTGTGTGTGTGTGTCATCAGGCCTCCGGAGCTGCAGCTGAAGAACGCTAAAGGCCTGTCGTATGATAAACTAGAGCAGCTCCACGCCGAGCTCAACACACTGGCCAGAGAGCGATGTGGAGAGGTCAGAGGTCAAACGTTATGAGTTATAATGCACTGGCTCATAATATGATCTTTTCTTCAGTATGCATGCAGATCTCTCTCTCTGTGTTTCAGGTGATGATCTATGAGCTGGCGGACCTCGTTCAGGGCTTCCTGACGGAGCACAATGTTCCTCCCTCCAGCTCCTTCCACGAGGAGATGCTGAAGAACCAGCGGCGTCTGCAGGAGCGTCTGGCGCTGGAGGAGCAGCAGAAGATCGACCAGCGCCGCAGGCAGGAAGAGCAGACGGTACATCACTTCCTGCTGCGCAAGCGCATTAACTGAAGTCAAGTCAGCTCTAAACACACACGATTCAGCTCAAACTCTGCTCTCACCTGACACAACATTGTACTTTATTGTTGTTTTATGAATAAGTGCATGTTTATTGAAGTGCTGGTATTGATATCAGTGCTAATCTCTTTATTTGTGACCCTGGACCACAAAACCAGTCATAAGGGTCAATTTTTTAAAATTGAGATTTATGCATCATCTGAAAGCTGAATAAATAAGCATCATTGATGTGTGGTTTGTTAGGACAATATTTGAAAATCTGGAATCTGAGGGTGCAAAAACATCTAAATATTGAGAAAATCTCCTTTAAAGTTGTCCAAATGAAGTCCTTAGCAATGCATATTACCACTAATAATACATTTCTGATATATTTACGGTAGGAAATTTACTAAATATCTTCATGGAACATGATCTTAATATCCTAATGATTTTTGGCATAAAAGAAAAATGGATAATTTTGACCCATACAGTGTATTGTTGGCTATTGCCACAAATATACCCGTGAGATCATGACTGGTTTTGTGCTCCAGGGTCAGATTTATGGTTCAGCAGTCAGCTTTATTTCTGTCTTAATGTATGCTGTAGTGAATTTCATCTGAGCGTTTCTCTTCCACAGCAAAACGAGATTCTGGCAGAGATTCAGAGGCGGGAGGAGGAGAGACGGGAAGAAAAGAGACGGAAGGAGATGGCCAAACTGGTGCGGTCTTCTCTCCTCTCCTCATGTTTCGTTTTCTTTTACCAGACGCATGAAACAGCAGAAGAAAGAGGATATTAGCTAGTTTAATGTGAAAAATCACACATTGCATCTCATAATCATCGATATATAATAACTAGGCCTGTCACGATTATTGATTAACTGTCTGATCGGGATTATTTGATCTAATCGCAATTATGAGTTTAAATTTCAATTATATTTGCCATTCAAATAAGAGGAATTGAAAGGGTTAGTTCACCCTCAAACATATATTATATTATAAAGAAATAATTATATGAATTTAATTAATTATTTTATGATTCATTTAATATATTGTATTAATTTGTATTATATTATAATAATTATGTAATTAATTATCAATAATCATTCATTTTCACAGCATTGAAGTAATTTATATTTTATGTCATATTATGTTTTAATATTAATGTTATATTACATTATTTTCATTTTATTTAAATAATTCCTTATATAAATGTAGCTAATTATTTTTATATAACTAAGTATATAATTAATTAGTATTATAGTATATTAAAAAAAATTATATACATTTAATTGTTTTATATAATTAATATAATATATTTTATTTATTAGTATTATGTTAATTGAAGCATAATTCCTTATATAAATGTAACTAATTATTTTTTATGTAATTTATATAACCAATTAAGTATATAATTAATAATTTTATATATATATGTGTGTGTGTATATATATATATATATATATATATATATATATATATATATATATATTAAATTTAATTAACTATTGTATATAATTAATTAACTTTATTTATTAGTATTATATTAAGTATACATTATATTATATTTTTAAAAAATCATTATATAAATGTAATTATTTTATATAATTAATTTAATTTTAATATTATATTTGTTAGTATTATATTAAATTAAGTATATATTATATTGTATAATATTTAAAAAAAAACATTAAATAAATGTAATAATTTTATTAATTAGTATTATATTAAATTAAATAAGCACATAATTAATTATTAATTAATTTTCACAGCATTTAAGTAAATTATATAATATTTTGTTATGGTGTTATCTATATTATGTTATATTATAATATTAATGTTATATTACATTATTTTCATTTTATTTAAATAATTCATTGTATAAATGTAACTATTTATTTTTATATAATTTATATAATTAATTAAATCTATAATTAATTATTATTAAATTATATTAATTAATTATATAAGTGAATGTTAATGAATAATTATTAGTTAATCACAGCATTGAAGTGAAACATATGGGTGTATATGGGTTTTTATTATTATATTATATTATATATGATTCCCTGAGTTAATCGTCAGCACAGGATTTATGATTGTGACAGGCATGTTTGTCATGGATTGTGAAGATGTGTGTGTGATCAGGAGCGTTTGGAGAGCGCCGTCACTGTCCAGCCGGCTTTAGAAAGACAGACTTCAGCCTCGTCCGGATCGCCTGTGGATCCGTCTGAAGCAAAGAAAGCGCTCACCAACAGACGGCGAACCACGTCCAGCAGCCGACACCGGTCTGAAAACACTGACCATCAGCACATCATCAGTCATCAGACGGCACCGGTCACATGTCTCATTTTGTTCTTCTGTGCCTAGACGAGACACGTACAACGAGGAGAATCCGCGTCAGCAGGAAGTCCTTCACTTCAGTAACAGTGTCCTCGGGGATGTCGTAGTTCACAGAGGGAAGTGCATAGGTGAGATCGCCGACGTTCGGCACCCATTCCGGATTGGGATGAGGAGTTGATGTGTGATCTTCTGTCTCAGGTGAGAGCGAGCGGCTGGGCCGCAGTGTGTATTACGCCTTCAACTCCACCACTGGAGATTTCGCTGTCGTGTACGAGTGGATCCTCCGCTGGAGCAAGACCATCGGGAAGTTCTTCACCAGCCAGGAGAAGGAGAAGATAGAGAAATGCAAAAAACAGGTAGAAAACCATAGATGAGTGTTTAAATGACACGGAAACCGCACGTTCTTTCCATTTAACAGTTTGATGTGCTATTCTGACGCATTCTAACATTCAACGAGTCTATAGCAATTACAGTAATATTTATGACTGCCTTAATATCCTTATTTTCATACATTAAACCATTGGACTTTTATTTTGAATGAGCGAACGAATGAACACTACCAGTCAAGAGTCACTATCTGGTATAATGTTTTAGTTTATAAAGAAATTCATATGTCACAGTCACACAATTTGTGCATTTAAATTTAAATTTGTGATTATATGCCAATATGGCTATAAAATAATAATAGATAAATAAAACCTAAAAAAACTAAATAAGAAATATTACTTAACTGTGTTTAAGAAAAATATATTTTTTATTATTATTTTACATTATAATACATTTTTACAAAATTACAGTAATATTTATGACTGCCTTAATATCCTTATTTTCAAACATCAAACCATCGGACTTTTATTTTGAATAATGAACTAACAAACGAACACTATCACATCTGATATAATATTTTAGTTTTATAAGGAAATTCATACGTTGGCACAATTCTGTCTGATTTCATGCATTTAAATTTGTGATTTATACATCAATATGGCTATAAAATAATAATAGTAATAACAAAAATAAATAAAAACAAAATAAGAAATATTACTTCACTGTAAAAAATATACATTTAAGAAAAATAATAATTATTATTTAAATAACATTTACAAAAGTACAATAATATTTATGACTGCCTTAATTTCCTTATTTTCAAACATTAAAACAATGGACTTTTATTTTGAAAGAGTGAACGAACACTATCACAGAGTCACATCTGATATAATATTTTAGTTTTATAAGGAGATTCATACGTTGGCACAATTTTATCTGTCTGATTTCATGCATTTAAATTTGTGATTGTATATCAATATGACACTAAAATAATAATAGCATTAAAATTTACAAAATTACAATAATATTTATGACTGCCTTAATTTCCTTATTTTCAAATATTAAACTATTGGACTTTTATTTTAAATGAACGAACAAACAAACACTACCAGTCAAGAGTCACATCTGATATAATACTTTAGTTTTATAAGGAGATTCATCTGTTGGCACAGGTTGATCTGTCTGATATCCTTTAGCTCAGATGTGTGTGTGTGTGTGTGTGTGTGTGTGTGTGTGTGTGTTCAGATCCACGGCGCCGAGAGCGAGCTGAGCTCCCTGATGAAGCTGAATCACCCCAATCTGGTGCACTACCAGGCCCTGAGCTGCAGCGAGCGTGACGACTGCCTGGTGGTGGATCTGCTGGCTGAACACGTCCCCGGGTCCAGTTTGGCACAGAAGCTGTCGGGCGGCGCGCCGGTGCCCGTGGATGAGCTGCGCCGTCACGCCGTCCAGCTGGTCGCTGCGCTCGACTTCCTGCACAGCAACTCGGTGGTGCACAAGCAGCTGAGCCCGGCCTGCGTGCTGCTGGACGCCCAGGGCCACGTCCGGCTCGCCGACTACAGTCTGGCCAAACGCCTGGCCGACGTCTGTAAGGAGGACATCTTCGAGCAGGGGCACGTGCGCTTCTGCGAGGACGCGCTGCCCACGCGTGCGGGAAAGAAGGGAGACGTCTGGAGTCTCGGGCTGCTGCTGCTGGCGCTCGCTCAGGGCCGGGAGGTGAAGGAGTATCCCGTGACGCTGCCGCCCACGCTGCCAGCAGAGCTGCACGACTTCCTCAACAGGTGCGTGGGATCCAGTCCACGGATCATTCCCAAACGCTTTCATCAGCCCAACCTCTTTGATCATTACATATTTACTTGAAGTCCTCCTGAAGTTAATATTTCAATAATTTGCAGTATATTATTTTTTTTTAATTAATTGATAATTAAATAATTTTAAATTATTCATTTATTTTAGTTTTGCATTTATCTAATTTAATGTTTAGTAGGGCTTCATGATTTCATCAATATATATCAATATTATATGTCAATATAGCTATATAATAATAATAATAATAATAATAATAATAAATAAAAACACCTAAATAAATACAAAAAAGAAATATTACTCTTGTAAATTAAAAACATTGTATTTAATAATAATAATAATAATAAAACAATTATTATTATTTATTTTTTTTGCATTACAACGCCTAAGTTAATATTTCAATAATTTAACAGCACATTTGCATTTTCACAGTTTTCTGACGCCGGTTAATGGTCACATCTCATGCAGGCTAACTAATAAAATATTTTAAGTGTTTATAATAATATAAAGCAGCATTTTATTTGAGTGTTTTTATTTTTATTTTTAAATTTTAAATTATTTTTCTAATTTAATGTTTATTTTGGGGATTTTTTTTTGGGGGGGGGGTAATCTAATTACGATTTTTCATCAATATATATCAATATTACATATCAATATAGCTATATTATAATAATAATAATAATAATAATAATATTAGTAATAGTAATAAATAAAAACTAAATAAAACTATATATTACTCTTGTAAATAAAAAAATTGAGTATTTAATAATAATAATAATAATAATAATAATAATAATAGTAATTATTATTATTTTACATTACAACTCACCGTGAAGTTAATATTTCAATAACTTAACAACACATTTGCGTTTTCTGATGCCGGTTAATGGTCACATGACATGCAGGTCACATGTTTATAATAATATAAATAAGCATTTTATTTTGAGTGTTTTTTTTAATTTTTAAATTATATGGTTTGTGAAAAAATGGCGATTTAAAAACACATATCCAGGTTTGCTTGTTTTTAGGGCCAGAAATATGTAATTTATATATCAATATAGCTAAAAAATAATAGTATTTATTAATAAATAAATAAACTAAATGAAACAAAAAAGAAATATTACTCTTGTAAATTAAAATTGAGTATTTAATAATAATATTATTGTTGTTGTTGTTGTTGTTGTTGTTATTATTATTGTTATTATTATTATTATTATTAGTAACTCCCCCTGAAGTTAATATTTCAATAATTTAACACATTTGCATTTTCATTTTTTTTTGTAGGGCCAGAAATTTGTGATTTATATATCAATATGACAATATAATAATAATAATAATAATAATAATAAAAAATAAATACTAAATAAATTAAGAAATTTTACTCTTGTAACATTTCACTGTAAAAAAAAAAAGTATTTAAGAAAAATAATTCATAAAAAAAATAATCATTATTTTACCTTACAACTGTTTTATAACAATAATATATATGGCTGTATTAATATCTTAATTTTCAAAAATTAAACCATCAAACTTTTATTTTGAAAGAAAATTGCAGGGAGACCTTAAAGGGTTAGTTCACCCAAAACTGTAAATTGTCATTAATTCCTCATGTCAAACCCGTCAGACCTTCGTTCATCTTCAGACACAAATGAAGATATTTCTGATGAAATCCGAGAGCTCTCGACCCCTCCATAGACAGCAATGTAATGAACACTTTCAAGGGCCAGAAAGGAAGTAAAGACATCGTTAAAATAGTCCATGTGACTCCAGTGGTTCAGCCTTAATGTCATGAAGAGATGAGAATACTTTAGTGGAACGCAGTCCTACGCAGTTTCCGTTGTAAATAGTGCAGCGCTCTCGAGATCTACGGCAGCCAATGCTGGTCACGTGACGCACGCGTGTGACGCTGAGCTGCACTGCATTTACTGCGCCAGCAGCGTAAGAGACTGACACAGAGAAGAGTGATTTGTGTTTGTTTTTGCGCACTAAAGTATTCTCGTGGCTTCATAAAATGTCTTACGGGTTTGTAACGACATGAGGGTGAGTAATTAATGACAGAATTTACAATTTTGTGTGAACTATCCCTTTAACCCTCAAATGCTCCTTTTTTCTGTTTACACTTCTGGCCTTTGGGGTCAATATGACCCCAAACATTTATAGAGTGATTGTACAAAAAAATATACATTTTAATAATACAAATTATATATCATTTTTTCGTTTACTTCTCATCTATACGTTTTTTCTATACGTGTTTTGGGGGATATGAAGTATTGTTTTACCTGTTTACTGCAAAATTCCTCAACTACACTATTAGCATGCATATGAAATATTAAATTTTTATGAAAAAACACTTAAATGATGATCATTAAATATGAGTTGTTTCTGGATATTGATCTAGATGTTAGAGGCAGAATTCTGCCATCTGTTGGTTAGAGAAAGTTTTGCAGAAAATATGGTTTTAGAAAGAAAGTGTAATTACCATATCTCTCCAGCAGAGGGCCATAGAGATGCATTCATTTTCCTGATGTGGCCGACTGCTCTTATAACAGCTTCTGTCATGAATATTTTGTGAATATATATATATATATATATATATATATATATATATATATATATATATATATATATATATATATACTTAAACAAACATTATAAAATACATAAAATCAGTATTTCTTTGTTGTTGTTTGAGGTCTTTTGAAGTGTCTTGTTATTGCAATAATGCCACATAAGTTGCCACTAAAAGAAAAGACTTGATTGTAATCAGATATTATTTATTTCAATAATCCAAATGTATTAACCAAATAATTAACTTTAGAATAAGGAATCAATTTTTAAAAAATAAATAAAACCAACAAAAAAACAGCAATATGCAGATATGAATAGGAGTGAAGAGTGAACCTGTGTGTGTGTGTGTGTGTGTGTGTGTGATCATGTTCATTCCACATTGCATTTGTGATCTAGTACCAGGCCTTCATTTATGTCAACAATCAATCAATCAATCAACATTAATTTATACAGCCCTTTACAAC